>JABUQX010111340.1:0-17500 GCA_015478945.1 Trachelipus rathkii | reverse complement strand
TAATAATAATAATAATATATATATATATATATATATATATATATATATATATATATATATATATGTATATATATATATTTTTATATATATATATATTTATATATATATATATATATATATATATATATATATAGTGTTATATAGAGCTATATATATGACTCACTTGAGTTTTGATGATATCTCTCAAAGATTAATGGTCCTAAAAGATGAAGGGAAGATAAAGAAGAAGAAAAAGATGAAGAAAAAAGAAGAAAAGAAAAGATGACTTTAGTTTTGTTCCGTTGCTATCTCCAAAGAACCGTTAGCATTTATCTGTTATATGGAGAATTATACAACATTTTCTTTTTTCGAACTTTATCATTATTATTATTTTATTAATAATAATAATATGTTTTGATCATACATGTAATATATATATATATATATATATATATATTATATATATATATATATATATATATATATATATATATATATATATATATATATATATATATATATATATATATATATATATATATATATATATATATATATATATATATATATATATATATCAAACTTTTCACTAATCTTTTAGCCCTACGCGCATGCGTCTGATTTGAAGAAGATAAGAATGAAGTCTCTTTCAGTGATTCGAATGGTGCTGAGCCAATAAAATGCGTCATCTTCTCATATATATATATATATATATATATATATATATATATATATATATATATATATATATATATATATATATATATATATATATATATATATATATATATATATATATATATATATATATAATGATAGTTTTAACGTGCTAACTTCGAGAAATATTTTACTGCATTCTGACAAATTTTTATGAAATATGTCATCAATACGTTTATTATTATTATTAGATATTATTATTATTATTATTATTATTATTATTATTATTATTATTATTATTATTATTATTATTATTATTATTATTATTATTAATATTATTTAGAAATTCTATATCAACTTTTGCTTTTAGCTTCCTATTCACGAAATGTTTTCTTCTAATTTTCTTAAAAATATTCTAGAAAATAATTTACAAAGAAACTATGAGGCATATTTATATCTGTTGGTTCCTGATCGGTTTCATCTGTAAACCTCAGACGTCTTCAGAGTTTCGATTCTAGCAATTGAATGAATTATTTAACACAAAATTACTAAATTTTAGGTAGCATTCCATATTATATTTAATGTCTGGTTTATGATGTCTTATGTAGTAAGCTTCAGCTATTTTTAGTTTTTGCTTTTCGCTTGAGGAGTGTAAATTTTAAATGACTTTGATATATCAGCTATAGTTTTCTTTTTAGGCGCAGTGTATATATATTTTATACATACATTTTCATACATACTGGTATGCCCTATTTATTAATCTATTAATAGTGTAACAGTCAGACTCGGAACATGCGAAATGATGATTAATTGAAAAGGTTTCCTTAGTAGAGAAGTAGGTAGAAAGTTTTCTGGTTTGTGGTATAGTTTAACTGTGATTGTTGAGTTGCTTGTAGACATAATGTGGGCGTTGATAATACCGCTTAGGAATTTTTCCTCTATCGAAGTCTTTTGCGTTTGAAATTTTAAAATTATAGTTAATGCTTTCAGAGATATTGTTCGTATTCTCCCGTTTTTATTTTCTATAGAGTTTGTTGTTTTGTTTATTATTTTTGCTGTTAAATTTAAAGGGTGGTTACAGTTTAATTCTTTTAACATCAAATGATTGCCAATCCGAGCACAATTTATGGTATATATATATATATGTGTGTGCTACGTTTATGTTATATATATATATATATATATATATATATATATATATATATATATATATATATATATATATATATGTATTTTTTTTTTTTTTTTTTTCTTCGGTACCCACAAATAGAATCGATGTGTATTAAGTACACGTAGCCTATCACATGAACGTATCTGAGCTCAGCGTTCATCACACAGATTCGTTCATCGTGAACATCTTAGAGTTCATCTATACTGCTACGTCATCGTTAACAAATGTGCGTGGGTTTATGTGTGGTTGAATTTGTCTATCCTGAACGTTCATGGAAAGTAAATCCTATAACGTGACGCTCATCACAACAACAACAACAACAACTACAAAAAACAAATAACGATTAGACTATGTGCGTTTGGCGATCAAAATGTCATTATGGTTCAGAGTTCGACTAATAGATATAAATATATAAGTATATATATATATATATATATATATATATATATATATATATATATATATATATATATATATATATATATATATATATATATATACGCTGTCATTATCAATGTGTGTGTGTGTGTAGTCGACTTCACACACGAATTTGTCTTTAAAGTAATACTTAGACCCATCCTAACTATCTTTATCAAATATAACACCGTTATGGATAGCGAATAAACGTTGACATTAACAAAATTCCCCTGCGAATCTAACCTTGACAACGTTTCTACTTTATAATTTTTCAGGCTGAGACATTAATAAAGTCATTTATTTTATGTTTAGTACGGAAATATTTCAGTAAAAACACGTTTTTACTTATGATTTGCAGCTGGCTTAATAACCCCCACTGCGAGGGTCCGTCACTCTCTCACCGAGCCATGCTTTACATCTTTATAGCTTTAAGTATCGTTTGAGCACCCATTTTCATGAAAATAACAGTAACAGTAATAAAATTCTCACTACCTAGCAGCCGAATACATGAACTAGAAGAAAAAGATGCTAGCGGATTACATCAAACTAGAATTGGTTCAGAGGCCGTATAACAGTTGTAGTAGTAGTAGTAGTAGTAGTAGTAGTAGTAGTAGTAGTAGAAACTTATTACTATTCAATCGTATGCATTTTATATTTTCACTAAGCTTTAAAACATGGACTTAAATAAAAGTTTTCCAATGAAACAACGCCGAACCAACAAAAGCTAAGTTAAAACTAAGCTTATTTCGTTTCAGTGATTGGTTCATGTCATCCAATCACAGCGAAGGATTGTTTGATAAGAGTTATAAGTACAAAGTCCCCAAAACATGGAAAAATCACAGGGATATAATAAAAAAGTTTCATATATATATATATATCTAACTTTATTGAAATATTTATTTCTTTATATTTATATATATATATATATATATATATATATATATATATATATATATATATATATATATATATATATATATATATATATATATATATATATATATATATATATTTACATATAAGTATTACATTGCTAACAACTTTGAACTAAATATATATATATATATATATATATATATATATATATATATATATATATATATATATATATATATATATATATATATATATATAAATATAAAATATAGTGTGTGTTTTATAGTGCTTACTATATTAAGAACCAAGTTATATATATATATATATATATATATATATATATATATATATATATATTATTTATATACATATATAATATATATATATATATATATATATATATATATATATATATATATATATATATATTAATATAATTGAGAAAACATATCATATTATGGTCCGTGCAGATTCTATATATTTCTCAAGCGTTTCCAACCCTATAGTAGTTATATACGAATAAATACTAGCTGATACATTAAACCATTTTGACACATATTCGGGATCTTTAACATCCACCCGTTCATTCCAAAGAGTAGTAAACTTCGTCAAGTTGTTCGTTGTTAACACGTGTCGATGTTTTTCAGTGTACGGTGATCCACATATTTTACTGTAAATAATATACATTACTTTATGGCCTTCGTATATTAATTCTTCGAGTTCGCTGACATCGTCAAGATGAGCCGTTAATTCTTCATTCATCTTAACCAGAGCTTTAATACTATCGATCGAACTGACAGAGAAACCTATACACGTCCACAAAAATGCCCCGTTCAAGGTTGGTTTCCAATAGTTACGAACATTGATCCTTTCAATATTGGCCCCTGATGAGAAAGTAACCGCGATTCTATTAAGACCACTCCCACCATCACCACTCGTGGTTATTATGCAAGGATTATCCATATTAGTGCATGTACACTTTGCCTTTATCCATGTTTCTATACACTCAATGATCCTACTGAACTGTTCTACAGATACGAATAAAGGACGATCGGTTGTATCGTAAGCCGGAACACAGACGATGTATCGTTCGCCATCAGGTTTGCGTCTTAATATTATAGTCGTGTCGCACTCGGAATGACGTATGGTTTTAGTAAAGGTGTTCTCAACGAGTTTAGAGGCGGTGATTGACGACATGGTTAAGGCACAGTGAGAATGGGCTTACTGAAGAAACATATATAATCACCAATGCGTTGCTGGAATTTATCTCTTAAGATTACGACTATCACCGCAAACATCCCAAAATCGATAATGGAAGCTATCTTACACTCAGAACCCTGAGAGCAGTAAGTTTTAATAATAATAATAATAATAATAATAATAATAATAATAATAATAATAATAATAATAAGAACAGTTACAGCCGTGATATATATATATATATATATATATATATATATATATATATATATATATATATATATATATATATATATATATATATATATATATATATATATATATATATATATATATATATATATATATATATATTTTTAGGAATTTATATTTAAATCACTCTAAATCTTCGCGAATATACCAATCGTTTATATTGTTATCCCACAAATATTTTTTCAGTTCCTCGATACCATCCCCTAGCACATATGTAAAAAGTTCTCTAAGCGATACTATAGTCTGTTTAGAGGCCGGATCATCGATGTAAATAGATCCACGCCAATGTTCTCTAAACGATCTAATAAATTTTTGCACATCCATAGAAGCCAAGAACTGTTTAATAATAGTTTCATGATCGTCTGTTAACATTTTTTTAAATGTATAATATTCCAGATACAGCGTATAACGCGCTACAGTAATATAATTAGTCAGTATTTCCGTTTTCTTCAAATGATTTAATATTTTCTTACGCGCCTCAGACAGATATTTTATCTGAGGTAGACCATTAATATAGAATCCGTAAGATGTAGGTTCATATACACCCGTTTCACTACACATCCGCCATATTCTAATTTCCATACTGTAAGTATTTAGATATTTGGAAAAAGCTAAAGTGAGCTGCTTACCATCGCTTCTACTAATGACTGTTTTAGGCTGGTTTAAAACCTTCATTGACCAATCTTCAGCGTGTTTACATATACTAAGTAATTCTTCTACACTCATAAAGACACGCTTGCCTGTAGAATATGTCGAGTGATGAAATCCTGTGAAATATTCAAAGCCATTAGAATTTCTTTTATATATGAACGAAACACTGCTCCTTGGGATCTTGATCACCCACTGAATAATATCTTGTATGGCGGTATATGTGTTAGGACGAGTCATGATGTAGGTGGAGAGAGCACGACCTTATAACACGACCAAAGACTAAATACTTATGATCATTTAAATAAGTTTAAAGAAATAAGATAATACGATAAATCTTATCGCTGTGATTGGAAGAAATGAACCAATCACTGAAACGAAATAAGCTTAGTTTTAACTTAGCTTTGTTCGTTCGACGTTGTATAGCTGAAAACTTTTATTTAAGCCCGTGTTTAAAACAAGCGACGTGCGAATATAAATGAATAGTACTAAAATAGCAAGGTGGTGATATATTTAAAAATAATAAGTTTCTACTACTACTACCAGCTTTATGACTATTTTCCTTCTCCTTCTTCTTCTTTAGCCATCTTTGCCCCTACACCGCTCATCATGCCAAGCTTTACTGTGATTCTACTACCATCACTACTACTACTACAACTACTACTACTACTACTTTTATCAGCTTTATAACTATTATACGATTGAGGACAGGGTGTATTCTTGTTCTTCTTATTTGTCTTATTCTTCTTTTTTTTCTTCTTTTTCTTCTTTTTCACCTTCTTTTTTTCTTCTGTGTAACAGTTAAGATACCGAAAATAAAATAACTGACCATGTCTCATTCATTATCTTATTAAGATAACAGTTCTTAACAATGATTCATCTTTACTTTTTCCACTATCTTCTTTTTCTTCTCCTTTTTCTTCTTTTTTCTTCTTTTTCACCTTCTTTTTTTCTTCTGTGTAACAGTTAAGATACCAAAAATAAAATATCTGACCAATATATATATATATATATATATATATATATATATATATATATATATATATATATATATATATATATATATATATATATATATATATATATATATATATATATATATATATATATATATGAAATTTCTTCTTTCTGTAATTTTATTTTGATATTTCATTAAAATTGCCAAAAGAAATGTAGCCGAAAAGAAATGTAGCTCCTCCAACTCGAACTTCTATAATAAAAATAATTTACATTTTTAAATTTTTACAAAAAATCCAATGCGTAAATAGAATTTTTTTCTCTTTAGGTAATTACTGTAACTTCGGACAAATGATATATTCTCTTATGAAAATACATTTCTCAAGACACTTTTTAACAACCTTCTCATATTTTTAATCTAATTTAAACAGAGTCTATCAGAGTTTCGTTCTGTTCCAATCTTCCTTCAGGGTCTTCTCTTTCCTTCTTGGTCTTCTCTTTTTCCCTTCCCTTCTGTTTTTATTCCGTCCTTACTCGGGTTATATATATATATATATATATATATATATATATATATATATATATATATATATATATATATATATATATATATATATATATATATATATATATATATATATATATATATATATATATATATATATATATATATATATATATATATATATATATATATATATATATATATTTATTATTATTATTATTATTATTATTATTATTATTATTATTATTATTATTATTATTATTATTTATTATTATTATTATTATTATTATTATTATTATTATTATTATTATTATTATTATTATTATTATTATTATTATTATTATTATTATTATTAGACGCGAAAAAAATACTTCAAAATCAAATCCAATCTCATGTAATGGTTCGTTAGCACAATGGACGCTGGCTCGTATCTCAGTCCCCGACAGACACTCAATCGTATCCCCGATATGATAATTTTTAACGCATAGGAATTTTTCCTCTATCGAAGTCTTTCGCGTTTGAAATTATAGTTAATGCTTTCAGAGATATTGTTCGTATTCTCCCGTTTTTATTTTCTATAGAGTTTGTTTATTATTATTTTTTTCTGCTAAATTTAAAGGGTGGTTACAGTTTAATTCTTTTAACATCAAATGATTACCAACCCGAGCACAATTTATGGTCAAAACCTGAATTATATACAGCTCCTACTTTCCAGTAGCAATTCAAATGTTAAATATATATATATATATATATATATATATATATTTATATGTATATATATTTAAGTATATATATATATATATATATATATTATTATATATATATTTATATATATATATATATATATATATATATATATATTCAATTTAAAATTATACGAAATGGCCAGTCAGGACCTAATATATATATATATATATATATATATATATATATATATATATATATATATATATATATATATATATATATATATATATTTCTATATATATTTATATCTATACTTGTATATGTTCCTTTCAGATATATATATATATATATATATATATATATATATATATATATATATATATATATATATATATATATATATATATATATATATATATATATATTATTATTATATTATTATTATTATTATTATTATTATTATTATTATTATTATTATTATTATTATTATTATTATTATTATTATTATTATTATTATTATTATTATTATTATTATTATTATTATTATTATTATTATTATTATTATTATTATTATTATTATTATTATTATTATTATCGAGCGAGCTCTCCTGTAAATGACTACCACATTTCTCCCATGTATATTCAACGGTCCGTTAGCACAAGGGAATAAAGTGCGAAGTCTTAACTCAGCGGACGCAGGCTCGTATCTCGGTGCTGAGAGGCACTGAATCGTATCTCAGATATGATAATTTTTAAAATGTGCGACGTGACGTCACGGAGTATTCTCGAACGGGCGAGCTAGGCACGCGGGCGGTCGACGCGGACGGTTCAACCTGTGAGCCAACGGGCGCGGTCCCCCGCAAGGGGACACCGGGAATGCGCGGGAACCCCGGAAACATTAAGTACGCGTATTAAGTACACTTTCCAAGTGTACTTAATACACTTCCAAGTGTACTTAATGCACTTCCAAGTGTACTTAATACACTTCCAAGTGTACTTAACAGCGATGACGTCACCGTGAAAGTAAGTAGCTCGTGTAAGTAAGTAGCTCATGAAAGTAAGTAGCTCATGTAAGTAAGTAAGCAATGTGCGCGGCTACAGCCCGCGTAAGTGAGTAGCAATGGCGGGCTACGCCGCGCACATGGGTTAGTAGCTCGTGTGTGTGTGTGTGTATATGTGCTCACGCACCTACATGGAAATATAGGTTCCCGGGGGGGGCGACCACAGGGTAAAACGGCGTACATGAAATGTACACCAAAAGATAGCCCACCCTTGGGGGAACCAGAAAAAACGCTCATACTCTTTCCTGAGTACAGGGGGGCGCCACGCCCCCCATTAATTTGGATTTGATCATAACTACTTATGAGCAGATATATATAGTAGGAGATAGGTAGGTATATATATATATATATATAGAGAGCAGGAGAGTATATATATATATATATGTAGGTAGCATATGTATATACAGGAAAATATATATATATATATATATATATACATCCTTCTTAAAGGACGTCAAGAGGCGAGATTTTTAAACAACTAACCAACCAATGTTTTTTTCGTAGCTTTAATGTAAATAAATATTTTAGTTCCTGTATTTCATTTCTGAAAGAAGTCTTTCAAACTGTGTTAGACGAAAGCTTAAATTAAAACTATCATTATGTATATTGTGATCTTTATTTTAGTTTGTGTAAAGTTTTTTTAAATGTATTAATAAAGAAATTTTATATTGCCAAGGGTATTTCATCACATAATTTATCATTTACGTTAAAGTAAAGTTTTTTCAATATATATATATATATATTTATATATATATATATACAGTTGTAACTATATATATATAGTATATATATATATATATATATATATATATATATATATATATATATATATATATATATATATATATATATATATGTCTTTATTTTAGATAAAAAAAAATAAGTCCAGTCGATATTTTATGGGGTTTAACAATACATTGATATTGTAATATTAAATCGATTAGTTGTAAATCGATTATTTGTATTTTAGATCTGATAAAATACAAAACCAGTGATGCCAATTTGGTGCATTTTGCAATAGATCTAGTGCGTTTATTGCTACTTTAGTGCAAAATTTTACTGCTTTTATTCCTTATTTATTATTTATTGCTAATTTAGTGCAAAATTTTACTGCTTTTATTGCTTATTTATTATTTGTTGCTTTTTCATCAAATATTGGCATTTTTATTTTTTTTAATAAAATCTAGTACCTTCTCATATTTTGAGTTGGCAACACTGTTAACAAAACATCGGATTCAGTATTGGTTCAAACTTTGTATTCGTCGGTTATGTTAAGTGGAGTTGTCAGAGTAAGTTTAGAAATGAATTTTAGTGATTTTGTTTTATATATGCCAAAACGGTTGGAGTTTGCTAGTTTTTTTTAGCATTGTTTTATTTTTTACAAGATGCACAAGATGTAACAGTAGCAAAGGTATCAATGTACGTTGATTTTAGTCCAAAAAGAGTTGTAGACTGGTTTAACTTTTTTCCCCAGATATATATGAGAGAGAGAGGAGGCATATATAGTGAGCATATATATGAGAAAAAGAGATAGAGATATAGAGAGTATATATATATATATATATATATATATATAGTATATATATATATATATAGGCCCTCCATATATATAATCTTTCGGCAGCTACTAAACAGTCTTCCAGTAAAAGTTAGAGCTAGTTTTACGGCACAGTGGATCAGTAAAGTTTAAGGCTACTTTTACGGGACAGTGAGTCAACGAGCCCCCTAAAATGGAGTATTTACCCTTTTTAGGGGGCTCGAGCCGATGGGGGACGGAGGGGGGACGTTTCATACCCCGGAGGGGATCGGAGGAACCCCGCGACACCCAAAGACCAAAGAGAGCGGGGGTTCCGGAGACCATCCTCGGAGGGGGATTAGTCCCCCGTAGTCCACCTAGAGGCCGAGAGACCCTGACTCCTGACATCGGGGCGGACTACCCGTGGGTATTCGTTAGTGATATACCCCAAAAAACAATAAATCCCAAAAATGAGTACTTTTGGGACATTTATTCGCAACAATCTATTCGCACTCTATAAATCTCAAAACCATTTGGGACATTTGATTTAATATATATATATATATATATATATATATATATATATATATATATATATATATATATATATATATATATATATATATATATATATATATATATATATATATATATATATAGTATATATATATATATATATATATATATATGATATCAATTTTATGTATAGATATAACAAAGTATCTATTTTCGATTTAATCGAACCCAACAAATATCAAAAATGGACAAAAAATATGAGTACTGTTGAAAAGTAAAATTTACCTATATACCATATATATATATATATATATATATATGTATATATATATATATATATATATATATATATATATATATATATATATATATATATATATATATATATATATATATATATATATATTATATATATTATATATATATATATATATATATATATATATATATATATATATATATATATTATATATATATATTTATATATATATATATATATATATATATATATATATATATATAATATATATATATATATATATATATTTTTTTCCAACAAATTTCTTGTCAAATTAATATCATTCCAAACATATTTGTTTCAGTTATGCCAATTCATTGTTTCAAACCAAATGTGGCGTGTTTCGGAGTGGACAATGTCTGAGGAGCATGGAGTATCATCGCAAGAATTATGCAAGAAAATTAAGAGGATCCATTCAGTCTCGTGAAGGAAAATAATGAAGTAATATTTGAAGAATAAGTCCTGCAAAGATGGTTCTGGGCATGAATTAAAAAGAGATCAACAACAACTGTTGTAGTGAAATGCAGAATAATTGTTATTTTTAAACAAATAACAAATTGAAAAGGATGAAAAGAGTAGATGGAGAGGTTTTTTCTTCTTTTTTATATTATTCAATAGTAAAATTAGCATTTCATAATGATGGATGACCATAAATGCATTACAGTAAACCCTAAAAGATTTATTGCCTACAGAATTTAGAATATTTAATAACAGACTTATACGTAGAGAAAATATTGTACGAATATCAGTTAGAGCAGTTCAAAGGTGTAACCACGCGTCTATTGACTACTTTTTTGACTACCAAACAAAAGGTGATGCAACTGCACAATGAGGTTGGTGAAAATTAATGAATTAAAATCGGTTTAAGATTGGGAGAAAATTCTTACTACACATTAGCTATATAATTTGCATTTGCAGCCCCAAATTAATGGTATAAATTTGTTTTATAACCCACATATTGGTAACATGCTAATATTTGGCTTTTATTTATGTTATATTAAAGCGCATTGTTTGATTTCTCGAGAAAATAAAAATTACCTAGTAAAGGGAAACTAAAAAAATTAGCTCAAAGTTTAGAGATAAAAGTTAAATGAGTTACATTAAAATGTCTAGTTATGACCATTTAGAGTTTTGTTGGCGTAAGTAACCAAACCTTATTTAAAAAGTATAAACGACAATCATAACTATTGGTGAATATAACAAAAACGAGAATGTATTTTCTTTTGTCATTTCCATATCACATCGACTAATACTTTCTGCTAAAGGAAAAATGCCCATTTATCGCAAATTCGCTCTGAATTAAAAAAAAATTCAGCTGCTGCTGTGTTCCAATGGATCAAATTTGCTATCCGCCTTAACCTTATCGATATATCTGCACTGCTTATTCTCCATCATCGATGAAGAATATTATAAAGCCCTCTAAATTCTCATCATCAACATCATCATCATCAGTCCCTTGCTTCCCCATAACTATGGGTAGGGTGCCCAATCATTAACAGGGAATCCGAAGCATGCATGAACATTTCTAGGGCACAAATAAGTAGTAATGGGACTGGGACCCAAACCCAGCTACCACTTTAGATAGAAACTATGGTGAGAAAGAGGATTGAAAGATATGGGGTATCAAATTCGAAAAAGAGGGGATAGGAAGAGTAAAAAGGATTACGTGTAATAACAATCTAATCCTAACTTAACTTAACTTAACTTAACTTAATGATATTATTATATATATATATATATATATATATGTTAGTTATATATAAAAACATATATATATATATATATATATATATATATATATATATATATATATATATATATATATATATATATATATATATATGTTATATATATATATATATATATATATGTATATATATATATATATATAAGTATATATATATATTACATATATATATATATATATAGGACCTCTTCTGTTTTACGACTCCGTCAGTTTCGAATTTTTTTTGTTTTTTTTTTAATATTTTTAGTATATGATACTAACTAATCAATTTAAGTGGTAACGGACATGATTCAAAAAATATATAGGACCTTTTACGTTTTACAACTTCGTCAGTTTTAATTTTTTTTTTTAACTAAAGGAATACCCAAGGGTAAAAAGCAAAGATGCAGGAGTCGGGGTCTGGGAACTACAGGTAGGATCGCCCTCCGAGGGTTCCGGAACCCCGCTCTTGGCATTTGGGTGTCAGTGGGGTTCTCCGCCCCGCCTACGGGGGCATGGAAAACGTCCCCTTCTGTCCCCGTCGGTTCGGGCCCCTTGTTTTTTTTTTTTTTTGTGTATTTGTTTTTTCTTTTTTTACATTTGTAATAAGCTTTAAACGCTGATTTCAAATATGTACTGGTTTTTCTAAGTGTCGTACGCTGGAGATATATCATATACGGTTACATAGGCCTATTTTTTTTTTTTTTTTTTTTACATTTTTATAATAAGCCTTATACGCTGATTCCAAATATGTAATTGGTTTTTCTGTAAGTGTAGTACTTTTCGAGATATTTCATTTTTGAAAAAATATTTAACATAAATGTGATTTTTAAAAATTATTTAAAAATACTTCGAACTTTTGAATGTCCGTTACCACTGAGTTCAATATAGTAATTATAGTAGTAAATATAAAAAAAAAAAAAAAATTAAAACTGACGGAGTCGTAAAACAGAATAGGACCTATATATATATATATATATATATATATATATATATATATATATATATATATATATTAGTATATAAAGAAATATTAATATATATATATATATATATATATATATATATATATATATATATATATATATATATATATATATATATATATATATATATATATTATGGTTCTTGGTGTCTTTTTTGCCTTTGAAAAAGCTTATGATACAACGTGGAGATCTGGGGTTCTTAAACTCCACTCGCTCGGTTTCCGAGGACAACGCCCTCTTTTCATTAAATGCCTTCTGTCAAATAAATCCATCCAATGTCGGTGCTCTTCTGTTCTATCACGTCACTTTACTCTGGATGAAGGCGGGGTTTCGCAAGGTAGTATTCTAAGTGTATTACTATTTACTCTCGGATTTAATGATATCGTTACTTCTATTCCAGCGTCGGTCAATTTTTTTCCCTATGTTGATGAAATTGCGCTATATATAGCTGGTACAAGGCTGCCTTTTCTTGAACGACAATCTTCAACTAGCTATCGAGAATATTTCACAATGGTGGAAATCCCTTGCTTCCATTTCTCACTCACCAAAACCTCAGCAGTAATTTTTAAGAAAAAAGGATCGAAGAACCTGCCAACTTCCTCCCGCGAACCTAACTTTATATGGTTCGCCCATTCCTGCAATTTCACAAGTCAAATTTCTAGGACTCATTCTAGATGACCAATTAACATACGCACCGCACATTAAATTCCTGAAAACGACTTGTCATCGCATGCTTGACCTATTACGTCATCTCGCCTCGAAATCTTGGTGTTCATCGCAAGTCTCTTTTACGTCTCTATGTCGCCCTAATCCGATCGAAGTGGGACTATGGCTGTGCAGTATATGGTCAACACTACTACACTCGTTAAATCTCATCCAAAACGAGGCGATCCGTATCTCCAGTGGAGGCTTCCGATCGTCCCACCGGGTAAGCCTTGAAGTTGAATCCAATGTGATGCCACTCTCTCTTCGAAGGCAATACATCATGTGCACAATTTATCTGCGATTTTATACCAAAATACCATCTACTTTGACACCGGTTCTGCGGGAGACACCTCAGAATCCTAATTACTGGCCATTTGCAAACAGTTTATAACATCCTTAACTTCTTCAACATCCCTTTGCAAAAGGTGCTGCCGTTCTCCTATGACGAATGGTATATGTATATCTTGGCTATTCCCTGCTCCCATCATTTGCCTGGTCCTGACCTCTCTCTCCAAATCTAACCACCCTGCTGCCTTGTTAAAGGCATCATTCCTGTCTCATTCCGCAGTTCACAGTGGATTTACCCAGTGTTTACTTGATGGCTCTAAAACAGGTGATAGTGTGGGTGCGTCTGCTGTCTTTCCTGACCGCAACCTCCCATACCCTCCCACCTCATGCTTCAATTTTTACTGCAGAATTAATGGCTATAATGATTGCCCTTTCTCGAATTCTATTCCTTAACCAAGACCACTCTTATGTCATTTATTCAGATTCGCTCAGCGCGCTCCAGGCGCTTAAAACCCCTTATTCTAAAAACACAATGGTATCCGCTGTACAACAATTTCTTCGGCTGCTCCACTCCCGTAAGAAACAAATCATTCTATGTTGGACCCCCTCTCATGTAGGGGTAACTGGCAATGAAATCGCTGATAGAGAGGCCAAAATGGCCTCCTCTTCTTTTCGGAGCTGTTCCAGGTACCTCCCGGATGCCATACCAATGTCGATTAACATCAACTGATTATTCTGCTCTCCGACAAGTCCGGTCTTATTGACAAGAGTGCTGGACGAGTGATCAGAGAGGATATGTAATATTGAGACTATTTATAATGTAAGGACATCGTTTTATTTAGTTTTTATTTATTTTTGACTGAATATTCACTTCATCTAAATTTTCTTTGATGATATAATATATATATATATATATATATATATATATATATATATATATATATATATATATATATATATATATATATATATATATATATATATATATATATATATATATATATATATATATATATATATATACTTAAAATTAAAAATATATATATATATTTATATATATATATATATATATATATATATATATATATATATAAGCCAGAACCCACCCATGGAGTTGATTATTCAACCCAGTGTGGCCGTTTCTCTGTGGATCGTGATGGGTTCTGTACATTAACTCTCTCTCTCTCTCTCTCTCTCTCTATATATATATATATATATATATATATATATATATATATATTAAATAGTATATATATATATATATATATATATATATATATATATATATATATATATATTTATATATTATATATATATTTTTATTTTTTATTATTTTTATTTTTATTATTTATATATATATTATTATTATTTATTATTATTATTATTATTATTATTATTATTATTATTATTATTATTATTATTATTATTATTATTATCGTTGTGCTTGTTATAATTATTTTCAGATAAAAGATTTCCAGAAAATCACACACTTATTAAAGACTAAACAACTGGCTCGAAAATCTTATCTAGCAAAGCCTTTGAAAGTCCAAAGAACTGTTGGATTCCAGGTCACTCCAAATACTGTGAGTATTTCCGCATTGTGTTAATTTTATAAATAATAAAATGCTAGTTTAAAGGCGGGGAGGGCAGAGGGCACATGCCGCCTATAAGTTTCAAAAATTTTTTGAAAATTATTAAGTAATGTAAATAAATGATCAGAGAATTCTGTTTGGTCCTTTATTTCGGAACAATAGACGCTAAAACTGTATCCATAACAGCAGTTAACTTTTATAGCAAAGGTTTTGAAGCAGATAGATATGTTAGACAGAGCTATGATTGCTATTCACCTATGGCAGGGAAAGAAGTTGACGCTCAAAGATTTTGCGAGAGAGTGCATTTAGTAAACCTGTTCTTAACTGTGCAAGTTACCATCTGAACTTTGTTGTGAAAAGTTTAGAATGTGTCTCAGAAATACTCAACACAATTTCCACGGCAAAGGGAAAACTTCTTCCACGAATCTAATCGTAGAAGATAGTATGTCCCAAACGTCCCAGTGTTCTGCGAGTCACGTTGGTCCCTTAAATATAGAAATTTTGCAATATTCAAGAAAAATTTTGTTGGTATCTTCCAAGGGCTGCAAAGGTTATCAGAAGACTGGGACAATGCAATGGGAAAAGTTGTATTTCAGTAAATCTGTGATTTGACAGTTTCGGTTTAAATTATGTTAGTCTTATAGCTAAGTATTCTACATCACTGGAATCTATGGCAAATACTTTGCTGTCAAAAAGCTTAGATATGTTAGCGTTCGAATCACATTAAAGAGAATGCTAACAGTTGTGGAAGGTCATCGTGACACTGTAGTCGCTGTAAATCAAGATTTAATTGTTTCCCACATAACAGTTGAAAGTATTTGGGTAAATTTATAAATGCCAAGAATCGTAGGACAATAACGTTCGTTCAAAATCGTTTAAACCCGCCAGTTTTGAACTCTTTGGAAACTCTAGAAAATAATTCTCTTTATCCAACAATTAATTGAACTCTTCAATAGTTTCCTTGGAGCAGCGATTTTGTGATGAAAATTTACCCGCCTTTTCACTGTTGTCACAACACCTTTTAATAATGTTGGGAATGAAGGAAGATTTTAAAGAACAAAGCACATTTTTTTTTCATTATTTCAATTAACCATTTTTATAATGAAGCTGAGCTATGGATCAGACTCTGAAGGATTAAAAAAATTAAATTATAGGAGCTGAAAGGACTGTTACTAGCAGAGGCGATTGAAGACACTTTGACCAGAATATATATATATATATATATGAGTATATATAGTATATATATATATATATATATATATATATATATATATATATATATATATATATATATATATATATATATATATATATATATATATATATATATATATATATATATATATATATATATATATGTCAAAACCATACATTAGTCCTGCTGAAGCGGCGCACGAAACGCGAAAGGTTTCACGATAAATGCGAAACGGTTAAAACACTCAAATTATCGAACGAAGTACAAC
>JABUQX010111339.1:0-27652 GCA_015478945.1 Trachelipus rathkii | reverse complement strand
CATCGAAACATCTTTCTAGTATAGATTCCCAAATATATATTTCTTGAAATAAAAAACTATTCCTTACGTAATTTTGAGATTAAAATTTAGTGATTAATATAAAGTATATATATATAATTAGTACATATAACTATAATAATATTAATAATATAATATATATATATATATATATATATAATAATAGTTATTATAACTATCTAAATAACAATGACAACTGAAAAACGTTCATTCAGGAGAAGAAATCGATCACTTTACTATCGTCAAATTTATTTTTGATTCCATCATGGTTGGGAACAAATGCGAACCTGAAAAAAAAGACAAAGCAAAATCGATCCACCTTTTCATTTCGCAATTTAAGGCTCATTCACTATTTCGCAATTTAAGACTCATTCACTAATTTCGCAATTTAGGGCTCATTCACTAATTTAAATCGAAAATGCGAACTGAAAAAGTTTTTCGAAGAGAGGAAAATCGATCCACCTCCCATTATTCCAATTTAAAGCTCATTCATAGCTAAATTTCGCATTAAAGCTATCACTAATCCAAACTAAGGCCTCAATTCACTAATTTTCGCAATTAAGCCATCACTAATTTCGCCAGATTACGCTCATTCACTTCAATTTCGCATTAAGCTCTCACTAATCCAATTAACTCAATTCAATGTCGCAATTTAAGGCTCATCCACTAATATATCATAAAATGCACTGAAAAAGTTTCACCACTGCCCAAAAACACGAGTCGCCTTTTCAGTTCGCAATTTAAGGCTCAATCACTAATTTCGCAAATTTTAGCTCATGAACAGTCGTATTTTTTTTGTTTGAGTTCTCCACACGTGAATTCTTTACGAGTCTTTTAATAAGTGTCATTTCACTTATTTCGCAATTAGGCTCATTCCACTAATTTCGCAATTAAGGTCATCACTATATTTCGCAAATTTAAGCTCATTCAACTATTCGCAATTTAAGCTCATTTCATCTAATTTCGCAATTTAAGTGCTCATTCACTAATTTCTGGCAGATTTAAGGCTCATTCCACTAAGTATAAATCGACAATGCAACTGAAATAAGTTTCTACGATATGGAAAATCGATTCCACCTATTTTCAATCGCAATTTACAGGCCATTCACTAATCCAATTTAGGCCATCACTATTCGCAATTAAGTCATTCACTAATTTCGCCAATATAAGCTCATCACTCAATTTAAATTAAGATGCAACTGAAAATTTTTTACCCTCCAGAGATCCATTCACTAATATCGCAATTTAAGGCTCATTAACACTACTTCGCAATTAAGCCATTTCACTAATTCCGGCAATTTAAGGCTCATCACTAATTTTCGCAATTTATAGGCTCATCCACTAATTCCCTATTAAGGGCTCAATCAATAATTCGCAATTGAAGCTCATTCACTATTGCCAACTTTATAAGCTCATTCCAACTAATTCGCAAAAGCTCATCAACTAATTTCGCCATTAAGCTCATCCCCTAATTAAACAATGCAACTACAAAAGTTTTTGAGGAGAGGAAAATCGTCCACTTTCAACAATTCACATTTAAGTGCTCACTTTCACAATTCGGCAATTAAGTCATTCACAATTTCGCAATATTAAGTCACTTCACTAATTCAAATGAAATCGCGAACTAAAACGTTTTTCGAAAGAAGCTGACGAGAAATATATACTTCAGTCCAATTTAGCATCATCACTTAATGTCACAATTAGCAAAAAAACATCAAAAAAATTATAAACAAAAAAAAAAAAAAAATATTCAATTTAAGGCTCACACTAATTTATCGAAATACGAAGACTGAATAAAGTTTTCCTGAGGAGAGAAAATATCCACCTCTTCATTCGGCATTTAAGGCTTACATAATTTGCAATATAAGCTCATTCCACTAATCCGCAATCTAAGCCATATCACTAATTAAATCGAAATCGAACTGAAAAAGTTTCCAGGAAGAAAAATCGATCCACCTTTTCAATTAGCAATTTAAGGCTCATTCACTAATAATTAAGCTCATCACTAAGTCAGCAAATTATCAAACTTTCAAAATCCACTGTTTTGACATTCCTATCAACTTTCAGCTTTGCAAAAATACGAACTCGAAATTTGACAGATTGGCTCCCTACTCAAAATTACATAGAAATTTCGAATTTATTGAGCTAGTACAAATATTTCAGCAAATATTCTGTCAACTCCTTAAGAATAAACCTCACTAAAATTTTTAAAATCTGGCTGATCTTTATCTTCCCTTTCCTTCCCGAAAGAGGAAAAAAAGAAAAACTATTAGCAAAATTATAAATCGAAACTTAATTTAAAGATAAGCCTGCAAATCTACAATTTGAAACACACACGAGAAATTTTCGAAGATAAACATCTTTCGTACAAAAAACCATCGCCGAGAAACGATCTAGTGTTTTCAACTGGTATGTAAAATAAATTTCGACATCAGTCAAAGAATTAATAATAATTGAAAAATGCCTTTATTTTGAAAAAGCTAAAGGAATTTACATTCACACGTTGTTATATATACTTAAATTTATTATATTACTGAAAGGTTGATTGAAGGTTCCCGGAATATTGAACTTGAACATTTACGTAAAATATTTCGAAGATGAACGAGCTCGGTTACAAAACCCACCGCCCGAGAAACGAAACCCACGCCCAAACAATTATCTTCACCTACGCACGCTCAGCCGGAGGTCTTGCCGCGCACTTATACAAAGTATCCGATTCACCTCGGTTCTTCTACGATCAACTTTGTCTTATACCGTCAACCGTTTCATTACACAAAGTTTATTTAAGAAACAGGTTTCGAAAACGAATCCCACCCTCCCTCAGAAGGCGCTTCTATGACCACCAAATTTCCATTCTGTCGCATACTATGACGTCATCACAAGCGCCGGGCACTGCATCGGGAATCGGACGGTAAGCTTGCATATTAATACTCGAACTGGCCTCTAACTCACGGCCCTCCGTCGAATGCGAACAAGAATATTCAATTAGATGCGCGAATTAAAATTGATATATATTTCCACCGCAGTAAACTTCCCTCGTCCGAATCATGAATTGATAGCCGTTCACGAAAAAAGAAGAAACAGGAAAAGTACCCCGTATTTAATGAGGACGAAATCGATTCTTGAGCTAGAAGTATTCACCGAAATTGTTTTAGGTCTCTGAAATCATGATCATTTCTTGAAATTACAACTCCCGAGTAGAGGGGCCGCCCGCAAAAACGAAAAGGTCAGTATGTTCGCAAAGGTTATATACACGCGAAAAATCCTCGTACTCAAACTAATCCCAAAGCCTAATGAATTGTGCCACAACCAAAAACGCCCTCAGCCAACAGTCGAAAAATTATACATTCTTCATTTCTTGCAAACCCGCTATCCGAATTTCTTCAATCATGATTCCGTACAAGTCACGAACCGGAATGCTACTGTACACTTTTCTCCCCTAAAAATCCCCGTCTGTACAAATTGAAAATAACACTTATTTCCTTTGCAGAAACTCATGCCAAATTTGGGAGTAAATTCGTGACTATCCCACCCATCTACAATTCTACTCTTCTAAACAATGAAATAAAACGAATATAAAAAATTAAAACCCCTAGTCGGCAAAATCAGCGATTAAAAGGATATGGTAATCTTACTTTAAACAAATAAAAACATAACCCATGCCTTACGATCGGGAAAATTAATTCAGAATGATGACAATTCATCATTACACAGCAATCGATTCAATCACAACCATAAAATAACATAATGATCTCCTCCATCAAAAAATAAACTTAATAATATTATAAAACTTGACCATAAATAAAGGAAAATAAAATAGGCTTATAATAATTTATATGAAATATAAATAAAAAAAAAAAAAAGAAAATAATAATAAATATTTTATGAAAATTTAAAGTTTAATTATATTTTAGCGTAACTATATTATCAAATATTTCTTCCCGTCACTAACTATGGCTTTGAATCAACCCTACGAACATCCTAAGCTGAAAACATTAGTACTTCTAAAGCACCCTAATAATCATCAAATATGTTGTTGACATGAAAGAATAGTTTACCTTCCACTTCGCTACTCGTCGATAGTCACACATCTTGCAAAATATATTAATTAATCAACAATGCAATTAAATATCACTAATCAAGGAGGAATAGATGTAAGATGCGGGCATCGTTACCAAAACATAAAAATGCAAATTATATAGCCATGAACATTTTCAGGATTTAAACAATAAATACAAACCAGACAAAAGTAGGATTCAGAAGGAGAACAATCATGATCAAAAGAATATGGAACACAGAAATTTTAAGAATTTCTATAATATATCCTACGACCATGTTATACAACGTCGAAAATAGCCAAAATCGGAAAACACCGCTACACTCAAAATGAAATTTTATTTCAAAAATGTAAAAGTTAAAAGAAGCGGATCGAAAAGAATCATTCGCTAAAACTAATACCCATCACCTATAATCAGAATCACTCTCACACCATCCAAAATATAATAAAAGAAACAGTACACTTAAGCAATACCACAAAGAATATATGAATTTCAAAACATCGAAAAAATAATTAAAATAAATTTCATAAAATACAAGACAAAAATTCTCGCTCATATTTTATACACATCTTCTAATATCAAATGCATTCAAACCAGAAAATAAAACTTTCTCTCAACATTTTCAGAATTACACTAAAACTTGATTTTATTGGCAATATAATAATATTAAATATAATAATGGAATACAAATATAAACGTTAATAACTAGGTTCACCATGACAATATCATCTTCTTACAGATGGGCACTTTCGAAAACGAATCAGTTCACACCGATAAAAAAATAAACCACCAGCCAAACATAAATGAATGCATTAACGAGTATTCGCAACCTCACATCTCATTGCGTCATCATCCTCGGCTTAAAAATATCCAATCTATAACAAGCTGAAATAATAGTATCGAGAATTGAAAAGAAAAAAATAAATCTCTGAAATCTATACGCAACAGTACCACCAATATCTACATTATAAGTCTCGGTGTTACGTTTTCATGCCAAAAGATAAAAAACTAAACTTACAGCTATCATCAAGTAATCTGGATTTTATCTAATGATACTAATCCGAATCAGCATCCCACCACTCATGGGCTGCCACCAGTAGTAGCTACCCTGGGAAATTCAACAAACGATAATCAAACCCATCTAACTTATATGTGTGAAAAACCTAAAGCCTAAATTTAAATTGACCGCTACTTCAAAGAATACCACCTTCACCAAAACCATTTATGAAATTAATTGATTGTCCTAATTCAATTATCATTAACATACAAAATTGAAACCATATTCTCAGATTTATAAACATTAATATTCAAAAAAGAGTTTTACAAGGGGATCAATGGACTATAAAATGACCGATGGTGAAAATTATTTTATTGGAATCGCATTTCACGACCGTGAGAATAATGTAAAAGTGAATACAGAAAATAAGATGACAAAAAGAAATAAAGAGAGAAATAAAGATTTTATAAAATGGCTAAACAATTCACCCCTTAATAATCTCTACCTTTAGAAAAATAGATCTTAAAGTTTTTTAAATAATTTGGACCTGCTCTATCGGCAATTTACCTTTAAAAAGCACTTCAATTTATCTAAACGGAAATTGTTCAACACTAAATTAAATCTTTTTTTGAAAATCGTTAAAATATTTAATTATCAAGATTACGGTACACCACGGGGTATCAAAATAACCCAGGGGGGATGGCGAAACAAAATCAACCCTTCCCCCCCCATGTAAAAGAATTAAAATCATGAATGTTACATTAAGTTCTTAAAGAACCGGGAATTAACAATATCCACTAACAAACCCGTTAGTTTATGACTACAAAGAGGCCGCACGCAAAACACCACTCGATAAAATTGACAAAGTTAAGAAAAAAAAATTGTCCGAGCTAATGTGCACAAATTATTCTATCGATTCGTTGAGAATAACTTCACTCAATTTTGTATTAAGATCCTCGAGTGAAACGTTATTATCTTCTCCTTCCTTTGTATGCCACAGAAAATTTTTAATAAAAGCATATTAAATATCTAACGGGATACTAAAATTTACAAAGATATGCCTCAAATATTTTTGTTGAGAACGCATTTAGAAATTTATTATTGAAAAATGCTGTACAAACCCCCGCGCGATATTGATAAAATATTCATGATAAAAAGAAAATCAATCAAGAACGGCAGAATTTATAGAAAATACTCGATTGTTATATTAAAAAAAAGATTATTGAAGATTATAAATATTACATCTATTAATTTTATCTCTAATAATAATATATATTTACTGTTATATTTTAATAATTAACTTTAAATCCATTTCGAGTCGATGTGAACGTTCATTTTATCTTTGCGAACTAAGTACATTAAAGTCGTATGAAATGTCGTCTAAACGACGTTTTAAGTTAATTATAAAAATCAAGAGACGGCGCCCTGCCAACCATTCATCGGGTCAGACTGATCTGAATACACGTAATTGGTTTTTTAGTTAAACTTTCAGAAGATGCGGTGTGTGGTCCGTAAAGTCTGGCACATCGGTGATTATCCCGAACGCTTCTGAAAGAAAGTTGTTTTCACCGTCCGCGTGAATCCAAAAAGCCACGGCCGGAAACCACCGCAAATAATTTTGCCGACGCTCAGCACCGCTCGGCAAAATGGCTTGCCGCATCGATGCAAAAGTATTGATGTACTCATGCGTTATAACGATCACTGGGTCTCCACGTCAAGACCGTTCACTATCAGAAGTTTATTTATCGATCGGGTTCGAATAACACAATTTTCGACTATGATGCTACCGGCCTTCCCTTCTCTCAGAAGGCGCGTTAAGGAAACCCATCACACTTTCCATGCGTTCGCGAGAATACCGACTCAACGAAGGCCGGTAACACCGCACTCAGGATCGACGTAAGTTGTGACTTGCTCGAACATGCTTCATAATCAAACGTCTTCCTGGAACGAGAGAGCCCATCCATGACGAGGATGAACGAATAAACATTATTTTCTTGGTAAGATCTCGGCGTATTACCAACGCTCTGGACGAGCCCGGGTAACCCGCGCATAGAACGTTTTTCAGTTCGAGTCGAACCTTTTGCTCCTTGAAAGACCGTCGATACGGTATCGAGAAGTCTCTCATCGAAAAGAACTAACGCGACCCGGATGATAGGATGTCGTAAAATAGCTATATTCCCCTCATCATCTACCGTCGCCGGCGCTTAGCCCCAAATTACGTCGCTGACGATTTTATTTCGATCGAGAGAAAGGTATGCCGCGATGAACATTGCATCTAGCTTCAAAAACGTCTCCAGTTAAAACCTCTGGACGTGGCGCCATTCTCCTTACTACAAACTCTTGCTACCAGAGAACTATTTTGCCGCAGTTCATGTTATTCGTAAGCCGTCACGAAAAAAGAAAAGACGTAGTCCCCATATTCGAGATAACGAAATATCTGAAATTAAGCTGATGAAATCTTTCGAATCGTTTTTAGCGGTCTGGAATATCATCAGGATCATCCTTTCCTCTAAAAACACTACTGTCCGAGTAGATTGACCGTCACGAAAACGAAAGTCGAGTTATGTTTCGGGCTGAAGGGGCATTTACCGACGCCGACTTCACGGCACTTGCATCCGTCTCACTCGCTCGATATTTCTGCAGTCGCGCTTATAGGCGTTGGTTGCCACAAACGAAAAAACCTCCCTCGGTCGCGGGTTGTCTTTCGCGAACAGTCAAATAATATACTTCCAGTTCGGAAGGTTGCCTTTCTCAAAGCACGACACATCCATTGCTTCGAATTCCATTCGATACTCCTCTCCGCTTAGAACTCTGACATATCGATGTACGTGTAGATTAGCTTTCTCCTCCAATCCTTTCGTCCCTTCGCAAAAGTTGAAAATAATCGACGCGATTTCTGCTGCCGTGGAAACTTTGCGATGCTAAGTCAACCGAATTGACGACCAAATTTGGAGTTAGCTCGTGAACCATTTCCAAAGCCGCGGCGGTTGATAACTTCGTCGTCGTAGGAAAAATGACAGGGAAAACGAATATTAAAAATAACGATTTTAAACGCCCGAGTCGACAAAGTCTTGCTCTTCGCCAACCCATGGGTCTTGTGACGCCAAGCGCGCCAGAAGTTTCACCAAATTTAATATCGAAATCTAATAATGGTTTCATAGCTTCTCTTTGGAGCGGCTGTGGTTGATAAATTGATGTTAGTAGATGGATGTCTTAAGTTAATGTAAGAGCGCGTGAGGGTGGTGGTGTAAAGAAAGAAATGAATGAATAACCAAAAAAATTGACTTTATTTAAATTTTTACATTTCATTATATTTATGTCCTATAACATCTCCCGAGCAAAATTATATTTAAACCTAAACAAATGAAAAATATAAAAACGATAGCTAATGTGATTTGTTCATCACTGTAGTAGTTCACCGCGCTTTTATCGTAATTATTCTCGTCGATAATCAACGGTTTTAAGTGATCGGATGTTGATGAATGATTATTTTTAGAGTCTTTTTTTCCTTCGCCGTTAGCATTTTTCTCGATCTTTGTTGAGAATGAGAATAAATCGGCAGTGAAATTTGTTTTATTATTATTATTGTCACTACTACTATCGAGTGTTTCACCATTCGCTGACGAGTTTGAAACATTAGCGATTAATCGGGTCACGTTTTCAAATTTAGTCGTATATTTATCTCTTTCGTTTAAAAAATATGATTTTGTACTGAGTTTGCGTTTTTTCTCAATGACTAGAAGCGGATTATTATTGGACTCCGCCTCTCTAATACTCGGTTTCGTACCACTTTCGTTTAAAAGAGGGGTCTCGGCGTTGGAAATAGCGTCTTCGGTAGTCGATGATATAAATTTAGTTACTGGTGATAATGATATGGTCGTTGGCGCAAAAACAGTTTCGTAATTTTTATTCATAACTATTTCTTTTGAGGAAATAAGAGATGTGAACTTATTATTATCGTCATTTTCTTCGACGATCGATGGTGTATAACTATGGATCGAAGATAACCTGGTACGGTCAGTGAACTTTTCGACATTAATTTTGATTTTTGCTTCTTTTCCTACTACGGGAAGACTATTCTTGGTATTTTCGCGTTTCGTATTGATCGATGGTGTCGAATAAAATAATTCATCAGGTCGGTAGAATTTCTCAGTATTTATTTTTTTATTATTTTTAATTGACCGAGAGGTCCCGGTGTCGCCACTGCGTTCTTTAATATTCGATTGCTTCGTGACATTTGTAATTGGAGACGAGGTGGTCGAAAGAACGGTTTTTCCTGTTCGAATATTATTTATCAAATTGAAATATCTAGCTGAAAACATTTCGTTGTATGATGTATAAAATTTTGTGGTGGTTTCATTAACTTTCCGGAAACATGGGTTTTTTTTAAGCACGTTTAAGGGAGCGTTAGAGCAAAAAGTAGCGCAGTTTCCCTTTATCGCAAGACCGCAAAATTTGAGTTCTTTAAATTCGTATATATGCGCGGCCTGTTCCTCGTTCGCCTTTGAGAGATTACTGAAATTATCATTGCTGTTAGCGTTAGTTGTAAAAATTATTTGCGAAAATTTTTGGCTTTGAGTGGTGCCTGCATCAAAGGTAAAATTCAAATACCTTTTATAATAAAGATCACGGAATTTAAAATTTAGATCTATTCTAGATTTGAAGAGATGAATTTTTTTAGTTTTACAAGAGCGGAACCCGCGTTCATAAAAGTCGCCATTATCGAGGAAACTGCATCTCGCCGTTGGAGGTAAAAGCATGAGCCTAATTTCGAGAACGGGGAAAGATTTGCATAAAGGGCTATTTAATTTTGCTAAAAACGTGTCCGCTTCAGGTATGTGAAACATATTATAAAAATAACTATCGTGATTTCCCGCGATCGGAAAATCTACGCAAGAGAATTCTGTCTTATATTCGTTATTCGCATTGAACGCGTGTAATCGAGTAGGAAATTCGCAAAGCGAAAATAAAAGTAGGAAAGGAATAATGAATATCATTAAATTATTAATATTTAGTTGTATTGTATGTATGTATTAATAAAGGAGTTTTTTGAAAAAATGTATTTTATTCAATTAAAATTTTATCATTTTTAATTTTTATTTATTTAATTATTAAATTTCTCACACCAAAATTCTCAAAAAGCGGTTTAATAAACAAAAACATTTGTTTGATCGCACGCACGGATTCTTAGTTTTTATATAAAAAATAAATGCCTTTAAAACATTTAACAAATTTCAATTTTTTAAAATAATAATTTTTTTTTTTATAGTTTATTCGTGCGAAACCACTATTTAAAGTTTTTTTTCTTTTGAGTCTCGACATATTCTGCCCGTTCATCATGGATTCTACGCGGCCTTCTTTCAACCCTATAATGGAAACTTTGCAGTTAATTCAAAGTACAGTAAGCAGTTTCCAATACGTGGTGAAACTGAAAGAAAATACCTTGACGGAAAATTTTAGCACGCTCATTCGCAAACGCTTCCAATCGTTAGAAAAAGAACCAATTTCGAGCATAAACAAAATGAACCACTTGGAAAAGACTCTACCGTTATTTTTTAACGAGGGATATGCCACGGAGTTTTTTCAGAAATCCAAAATTCCGATTTTAAATTTAGCGTTGAGACATTTTAAATATTTGAGTGATAAGTACAAAAAAGAGAAAAATAGGGGCACCAGGGAAAGAGACATCGAATGTTTGAAGGAATCTTATGGAAATAGCGAAATTTATCAAACGTTTTCTGATGGCATCTACGATCAGGGGTATGCACGCATCATTCAGATACCGAAATTTGGGACGGGTTCAGAGTCTTATATAAACGAAGAATTCTTAATTAAGAAAATTGATGGCGATGATAATTCAATCAGGGATGAAGAGGGGGCTATAAAAGATAAATCTTTCGTTTCACTGAAAGCGAACATTCCTATCACCTTTAAACAGGTTGAATGATCTTAAAATGTCTTGAGTAGTCATTCAACTAATTATAAATACGCATTTATAATAGCTTAGTGAGATATTGTTGTTAATTAATAGTAGAGTGTGAAATGAATGAGAACTGCTACATTATGAAAAAATATAATGATAAAAAAAAATTATTAACATCAATAATATAAGCAAATTTCTACATTTGAAATAAGTGATTATGAAAATGAATACATATAATCAAAAATTCAAATTACAAAAACTTAAATAAAATAAAATAATCATACTAAATAATTATTTTATAAATTAATACTTAATTTAAAATCCATAAATAATTATAATATATATATATCCATCAGAGAGAGTGTAAAATTAGAGTAATTAATAAAATAATAAAAATAAAATAAAATAATATAATAATAAATCAATAAAAATGAATACCAATAATAATATTAAAAGATGCATATATCTTTATAGTGACTGATATTTACATAATAATAATAAACGAATACATTATATTTGACCTCCATTAAATATCTTATTATACATTTTACTTCGATTATTCTAGTTTTTTGACCTACCACAATTATATTTGTGATAGTTATCAATATAATGTTTAATAACTCGTACTTATTAAAATAGAACCGTTTTAAGAACGACAGAACATCCACGTATTTCTCTTTTTGATTCTTTAGGTATTTCTGTTAGAGAACTGATCTTAATTAATAGAAGAATTAATAATAATAAGAAAAAATTCTTAAATTGCTATATTTACGTTGTGTTTGTGGTTATATAATTATTTCAACCCGATTCACCATTTATTAATTATTTTCATTGTTTTCCTATTCTGAAATAGCTTATTTAATAACTGTAATTTATGAATATCATGATGGAATAAATACATCGAGATTTTTGCTCTCTGTAGCTAATCTGTAAGTTTCTTAAGTAAAGGATGGAATAGATGAATGAAACCTCTGGTCTAAGCATCTCTAATACCTGATAAAAAACAATTAGCCAATTTTATGGATAAATGCTTAATATAATTACTTCTTTTATTTCGGTTCTCGTATACGCAATTCCCTCGCGCGAGATATAAAGGTATTAAATTTATAGAGAAGAGGTTATGATTTTGTTTCTTGAGAGTTTTCATACCTCCGAAATACGATTCAACTCCAATAATAGGCTATGCACAATCCTAGGCTTAATGTGTGCACCGATTTTCATATCAAAGTAACATAAGCATGTAATGGAGAATCTGAAGCATTCGCATAATAATAAAAATACTCTTTCAAAGTCGTCAATAGCTAATTTGTAATTTTCGATATTGAAAATATAATATTATGATTTATAGGTATAATAATATTTCTCAAAAACATATAAAAAACTACTGTGTGAGTAATGATGCGAATTTGAAAAAACACCTTACCTCAAACTATAATAAAGCGCAGTCTCGGGTTTGAATCGCTGACCATTTCGAACCTTTGTGAAAACAGTAGATTACAGATATTTGTATTTATATTTATTCATATTTCCTATGGAAATAAATCATTTATTTTTCTTTTCGATCTTATATTTTTATTTCTATAAAAAAAAATTTTGTTAAAATCAATCGTATTATACTGTTATCCAAGAATAGTCAAATTATAATAATGTGTTTTTGATTGACAGATGGAAGTATCTCTCAAAAAGAAATAATATTTGAGAATTCGAACCAGCTTAATTACGTTGTTTTACACTACTCAATATATTAAGGACGATGTTATCAGTTCAAAAGATATCCGCGAGACTGCTGTAAAGGCTCTTTGGTTTCTGTGAGTAAAAACAATATTCGTTTACGACTAAAAAGATTAGCTTCTCGCTCTTGAAAAAAGCCAAGATGTGAAAAGGTGTTAACAGAACATTTCTTGAGATCTCCATTTTTGAAGTCGAGTTTAAAAGATAAGATGGACCGTAAGAGCCGCTGGCCAATTTGATGAGTGGGATGAAAAGAGGAAGACGAAAATATGATGAATAGAATTATTCTGAGGTGCTTTCTTTAAAGCTATTAAAAAATATAAATTAAATTTTTTTTTATTTTTTTATTTTTTTTTATAAATTTTTGCGATGTTTATTTTCCTGCGAGATTTATTATCTATGTTTTTCGATGACGTCTATCCTATTGCAGTTCGGAAGGTAATTTATGGTATGAGGAAGTTATTACGTAGGTGCTGATTGTGGGTAAGTTCACTAATCTGAGATTTGTTTGTGACGTGGGCGAGAATTGTGTTTTCATATTTCCGCGAGAGCTACAGCAGGAATGGGGAGAGCCGCTTGCAACGATCTGACGGTCGATTTCGAGGAAATGTAAAAGCGGAGCGGCCAACAACGCTTGTTAAGTGTGCGCCGGTCGCGGGTTTTCGTTTCTTCGATAACGCTATTACGTTGCACGTATGATTCCTCAGGACCCAGCACAATCAATTTTTCTGTTTATTTACTGTTGTTCCTGTTCTTTATTTTCAATTTTTTCTGTTTATTGTGAACTCCGAAATTGTATATTGAAACTCGCGGCACTTGAATGTTATTATTGTCTTTCACTTTTTAACGCCAATGAGCCAAATTCATAAGGCGAAGAACCATACGGCTAATGTGCCAGCAAATAAAGAAATGCGAGGATAAACCAGAGAAATTTGAAAGAATAATGCCTCAATGTTAGACTTTGTGGAAAATAAACATGAGAAGGTTTCGAAGATGAACTAGCTTCGTACAAAACAAACCAACATCGCCGAGAAACGATTACAGTGTTTTCAACGGGTGAGAACCCGCAAACTTCTCGCTCTCGACAGAAGAGAATTGAGAACGAGTGAAAAAAACGCATTTTTTCATTTAAGAAAGAACTAAAAAGTAGTTGCATTCAATATGATTATTTTATGATCATACTCTAAATAAATTTGCGAGATAATATTATGTACTTTTCATTTCCCTTAATAGTTTTCAATTTGAAGATTTTATCTTTTAGTACCGATTTCGTGACTCGACAGTGAGTCAAGCCTAACGAGTTCTTAATCCGATCGATCAACTTATTTAGTGAACGGTCAGCATTCCGATTAATCAGATTAGGAACTGAAACACGCATTCCTGAATACGTACTGATTTGACGGCTTACGTGTCTAATGCGTTTAACGGGGATGACCTAATACAATAGAGCATAGTGACTTCGATCGGAGCATATTATTTTATTACTTATTTGGCATATATAGTTTAATACTATTAACCTTTAATTCAATTGCCCGCAATCAACACAAATATGGAGCTAGAAACGTTCCGAAGATCTCGCCGAATCACGAGCTTTTACGAGTCTTTAATCCGTCTTAAGTAGCCGGATGGACCTAATCATTACCAAAATAAGAAGCGAGAATACGAGAGCAATTTTAATTTTTTTTGGCCTAAAGATTGCATCGATTGCGAGGTTTGAGATTGAATCAATAGAAAAACCGATCAAAGTAATATTAGAAGCATGAAAATGTTGCCAGAGATCTCCAGCAATCGTAATGGCAGCTTGTACGGATGTTTTTCTATCGATAAGAATATTTTAGTGTGACTTGACTCCAATATTTCGAGCAATCTTATAAATGATGTGAACTGTAAACGCTAGCCATAATCGCACTAACTCGCTGAACATCGGACGTGAGCAACAGTCTTTAATCAAATTCGATCAAAACTCCCCTAAAATACGTGATACCGCTATCTAGCAAGCATGCAGAAGTTGCGTATTGCATTCTCTTATAAGATATTATTTGGCAATATAGATCAGGTCCCGCTTGCCTGAAAAGTTCGACATTGATCATCTTCCGATTCAAGCATAAATTAGGAACTGAAATTAACGTCGTAGATCTTCGCTGAACCATCGACCGTAGCTTATGAGTCTTAATCACTTATCTTAACATAGATATAGTGAAAATTGATTCTGATCTATTCGAACAATTAAAAGATTAAGAAATTCTGAATCGCTTCAATCTATCTTACGCTGACTGCGACGTTGCCGTAGTACTCGCAGTTCTAATCCCTGTATAACACAATACATGGTTTACCGCATAAGTCGATCGGAGTATTAATTTTTTTTTGGCAAAAGTTCATCGATTGCGAGTCGAAATGAATCATTTCCGATCAAATAATTAGGAACTTGAAACGTTGCGCAAGATCGCGTCTGATGTCGACGAGATCTTACTGAGTTTCTTGAATCCGAATCGATAACAATAATGCTATTAGACCTGATTTTCGATCAATCAAATTAGGAACTTATGTATATGTTCGTTATGGCCTGGAGACGCGATTCTAGAATGAGAGTTAGCAAGAGGGGAAGCTTCGATACGTCCGATGAATCTCGCTTGATCTCGACGTGCATCTTTACAGAGTATCTTAATACTGTGAACGCCAATAATCACCTGTTATTTACCCAGCGTAACCGTCAGTGAAAGTACACAAAAAAAGAACGGAAGCGATGTTTAATTTTTTTTTGAGTCCACAAAGTTCATACGATTAGATTTCGAGTCTGAATTGGAATATTCGAATAACATTATATGCTCTAGGAAGATAATAGAAGAACGTCCGATAGCGCGAACTGAAAACAACGAGATATTACGAGTTACTTTTGAACGATCAGAACATTAATATTAAAAGTGAAATTGAAATTAATAATTCGTTATCAACTAAATTATTTAATATACTAAACGAGATATACATCTCTGATTTCGCTTGACTCTCAGAACGTTGACCATTTACAAGTCATTATAAAATACGACGTAAAGCCCGTAACGATTTGCACTTACAATACCGCATTTAACAGCGATCGGACGCTTTTATATTTGTTTATTTTTTGGCATTATATATAGTTCATTCAGATGCGAGTCATGGTATATTCAATCAGGATCGAAATTATAATATAGAGTGAACTCGTAAAACGCGAATAATGCGCGTCATGAATCGACGATGAACTCTATACAGTTATTATCTAGATCAGAATAGGACATATATTAATTGATTAGAATACTTATGTATTTTCTAATCTAATTAAATTTAGGGAAACTGAATATAGCATACTTTCAATCGATCTATCGCTGACTCTGAACTGTATTGCCTTACAGTTCTTTAATCTGGATAACCCAATTACGGTACCGCATTTAGTCGATCGGCTATAGCATATTTTAGTTTTTTTGGTATACAAAAATGTTATCTCGGATTGCGAGTCGAATTGAATTCAATTCAATCATAATATAATAATAGAACTGATAACTTTACCGATAAGATCGCGCTGAATCGACGAGCCTTAGTTTGTTTATAATATAGATAGATATAGATACATATATATAGTGATATTGACTTGATATTATCACCAAATTAAATTAGAACATGAAACGCTATTATTCTCAATCTAATCTTCGCTATGACTCTACTTGACCTACGAGTATCCTAAATCCGAGTAATTATTTTACCCTTAAATTACAGTTATCCGCAATTAAGTGTCTAGATCCGAGAGCAGTACATTTTTAAGTTTTTTGGCAAAATTCATCTCAGATATGCTGAGCCTAGAATGGAATCTAATTGGTACGATCAAAATAAAATTAGAAACTGATAAACTATTCTCGAAGTGATAAGTCGCTCGACTGTAAATCGATCAGACTTTACAGATATCTTAATAATCCGATTACGATAGACAACTTATTTTATATCTGAGATGTGAACTAAATAAATTCGCGAATCAATTAACATTAGTGAACTGTAAAAACGCTTCATCGATATCTATAGCTGACTCGTAACGTGCCTTACAGTATCTTATCCGTTTTAATACCCAATTACTAATTATATATTATATATATAGGTACCATATAGTTTACTTTTAGCATTTTTATAATTTTTGTTTGTCTGATAGTTTTCAAAGATAGCAGAAACGAAACTAATCAGTTCCTATCAAATATAAAATTTGTAACACTAACGTTCGAATATAGCTCGGATAGTGATTAGCGGAACTGAGTTCATTACTGATATTTCTTATATATCAAATACGTAGTAGAATATTAGTGATATAGTAACTGATATTTCGATCAATAATCATAATTTGGACTCCAATAAATGCTCATCTTATATATTGTCTGACCTCGACCACTTTTCCATAAAATACAGGTTATGTAATAACTGCAATGCCTAAAGTTGGGATTATTTGCTTTCTCTTGGGTAAATCATAATCGATTGCGAAGTCGAATGATTATTCATTTTCTCATCTAACTACAATATGGATAAACTGAAACGTTCGTAAGATACGCGTGAATTCGACAATGCTATACCTATACGAGTTATCTTTAATCCGATCTAAATATCATGTTGTTTAGAGTCATGACAGTATATTCGTTCACTATCAAATATGAACTGACCGCTTCACGATCTTCGCTGTAACTCATACGTAAGCTTACGATAGTTTTAATCCGTGTACTTTTTAACAAAAATAAGATATTTTTTCCTTTATGCATTTTTAATACTTTTTTTTTTTGGCAAAGTTTTCGAATGAGCTATATATTTGCAGAAATATATAGAAACATTTTAAATTATCTAAATTAAATTACCTCCTGGCATTTGATGTGAAATACTATACAAATATCGCATATTTTACTTTTCTTTTTATATCAAGTCCGAATGATCATTGCTTAAATAGACTAGCCCTTACGAGTTTCTTAATCCAAGATCGATTAGATCAAATTTAATTTAGTGAAATGAATTGATATTATTCGATCAATTATAAATAGAAATATGAAGCGTTTCACCAGGTTTCAGATGACTCGCACGGCCTTTACGACGTTTATAAATCTCGATATAAGGCGATCTATTAGGGATAAAATAAGCTTTATTTAGTGAATAATACCACTACTCGTCATATTATAATTAATGAACTAAACTCGTTTCGTCGAGTTTCGCTGACTCGACGGGCTCATTAACGATTCTTATCTGGTCTTGAACCATGATAAAATGATGCCGCGATAAGTCGATCGAAACATTTTATAAATAAACTTTTGTACATATTTTATCATTTTTTTGATCGCAAAAGCTCATCCTACACGGTATTGATTGCAAATGGTAGCGATTATAAGGTCTAACTGGATTACACCCACACCGCTCGCTTACGTTTACCGTGATTCTTTGACGGTCAGGTAAAATAGGACCTTCTAAATAATTATGATGTAAGAGAGTAATGAATATAATCTCACATCACTCGTTATAATTGCACCTTTTAAAAATATACTATGAAGTATACATGTAAAAAAAAAATATGTGTTTAATATAGTTACATTTATACGTGATATGTATAACAACGACGAAAAATAATAGTACCGGTAAAATATTATATATACTTTTTAAAATACACAAAATCTGTTGGCACAAGAGGAGCGAGCCGAGCACGTAAGTGCTTGATTCTTCTTTAAATACACCTGAATCTGTTTGTAAATATAAACAAATTTTATATTATAATAAAATATTTTTCATAAATTCTCAATTATGGTAAATATTTTTTTAACACATTTGTCGCACTCTTGTTTTAGTACTACATCGATTATTCAGTAGTGCTTAGGTAGCGCTCACACATCCTGTATTTGTTTTGAAACAATGCATATAATAAAATAATTACATAAATATACCTAATTAGAATATATCATTCAAGATTTTCTCTTTTTACTTTAATGTCCGACAAGACATCTCCCGTAGACCCTAAAATGCAAGAACCTGAGTTGAATTCAAGTACTGGAGAATTTCAATATGAACGTGATGCAACAGTGAAAATAATTTGAAGTAAATTTTCACACACTCGTTATTTCTTCTCATTCTAAGTGTGAATAAAAAATTATTTTGCAAGATCAATAAGTAAAATCATCTATGAATTTTAACCGCCTTTATATTTTTTTTTACTATGCAATAACCAATTTCCATTTAATCAAGAGGCGCTTGCGAGGTATTTTTCGAGCAAAAGAAAATTCATTATCTTAAATTTGGCAGCAATAGAAACATTTTAAAGAAATCTAAACGGCCAAGGATATAAAAAAAGATAAAAAAAAAGACGCATTATTCAAATGAACGAAAAAATAGTATGCGAACGTTCTCAAGAAATTAATGGAATACCGAAATTTCATGTCATTTCAGATGATATTTACGAACAAGGCTTTCGTCACATATATTTACCAAAATTTGGATCAGGAGTCATGCCTTCTCATAAAGAAGAATTTTTATTTCAAAAATGTTATTCTTCTAACGATGCGGCGGTTATGGACGATGCGCATTTTTTCCGTTTATTAGTCGACATCCCTATCACGTATGGTCAAATCATTCGGTTGTGTTTAGAGAAAATTCAGTATTTTCATACTATTAACAATAACGCGTGTCCTGATGCAGCCACAAATGCGGATACTGAACTAATTATTAAATTTATACAACTTTGGATCGAAAATTGTGAAGATAGCATAGACCAAAAAAGCGCGATGAAATATGGTTCCTGTATGTTTTCCTTATTTTATTTCAACGCAGTATTATATATATGTAATGATGTCGGTGTTGGTGATATTAAATTATTTTCAGCAACACCAACGAATTACTTAACTCTAAAATTGTATTTTTTTTTGCGCTCGTATTACGTTACACCGGTCACCTACCTAAAGGAATTACAACTGTTTAAAAGATTGATAATAAATAATTTGAGCATGGCAAACATTCACCGCTTCTTGTATGACTCGTGGCTTTTAAGAGAAATGAATCTTTTTAATCGTAGAAAAAAGAGAACTTACAGTTTAAACACCGAAATGAATATGTATTTTAATGATTATTCTAGATCAACTCACCTAATTTCCTGTTATTCGCTTCTCGAAGTCTTAAAAAAATTATCGAGATCGATGGAAAACAGCGAAATGGAACTAAAACTGATTTCTGACGATGGAAGTGTGTCGATGAATAAGATTAATTCACTCAAGAATTCTCTGAAAATGGATTTTTTAAGTATTTTACTTCTTTATTTAGGGTTAGTGTACGGAATTTCCTGGACAAAAATTAAGCAGCTAAAATATCGCGACGTCGTGAATTTAGTTTTGGGTATTTTACCTGATAAAACTAAGAAGATTAGTCTTCCGCATGTCATGGGGTTGTTTACCATCAATAATACTTCTTTTACATGGAATTCGGCAGTCAAAAGTAAATCCATTCATCAAAATTATGTGCCCACAAAACGAAGCTCTCGAATTTAAATTTGGCCCTTTGCCGGATATAACCCCACCGCCGTTCAACAATATTTTAATAAACGAGAGTGTATACACGACAAAAATAGATCGGGCCATCGAAGAACGTTATAAATCTGATCGAAAATTTTCAAACCTCTTGTCTTTTATTATAGGTAATTATTTTGAAGCAAGTTCTGGACTTTCAATTGATGAGATGCACGCAGTTTGTGAACGATTTTTCGATACCCATTATCCGGAAATAAATATAAAAGAGAAAAAGAAAGGGTATGAAAATGAACAACAGCAGCGGCAGTATCAGCAAAAACTGCGAGATAATTTAGCAAATTCACCCCTTAATAGTCTGATTACTATAAAAAAAGTAAGCATAAATCATTATCGGGTCGACAACATTGGGGATATTGCTTTATTAGCTATTATTCTTTGTAAAAAGTATATCGGTTTCGAGTTGGACGATATTTGCTTCAATCGGGACTCATTTTCCCATTTTCAGACAATTGTTAATGTCTGAATCTATACGGTGATTACGTCACTATGCGGAGGATTCGATGTTACTCTGAGGAAAAGAATGCTAAAGAAATTTAAAACGATGTCATCAAACAGCATTAAAAGGAAGAAAGAACAACCGAAATAAAAATTCCGCGTTTCACATTCGATAAAACGATACAAGAATAGTGAACCGGAGTAAATTTGAAACAAACAACAGCGTCATTTAATAAAAATTCTTGAAATAGATTTTATCAAATGACATTGACATGAGAATACGCGGTGGATTCTCTTAGAATTACGTCATTAAATTTTGTATTGATCATGTAGCGAAACGCTATTTTCATCCCCCTCGTACACTGAAAAGAAGATAAATAAGAAAAAAAAAAGAATTCCAAGAAATTATTAACGTAAGTCTGCCGAAAAATTAGTGAGTTTCTCAGAAAGTTGTTTTTGCAAAAGTTCTGACGTAGAGTAATATTCTGAAAAAGACACTCCATTATACAAATCCATGCGCAGTCTGTGGATGCTGGCAACAAATTTTCAATGGGATTTATAGGCAATCCACTTTTCAACCGCCAGAGATGATCCCAGACGATGTCGTCACGAGAGAGAAACTCGTTTTTTTATTCGAGCATCGATTAGGATATATACTCTATTATATTTTCTTCTATTTTATTATTATCATATTGAAGTAGAAAATCTAATCTAATAATTTTTTAGTTTTAAGTCTAGACCATAAATTCAAATCTTTAGTCTGTACCTGATGTTCAGTAGGTATTTTAGGAAATTGAAATACCATGTATAATATTTTATGAAACCTGAATTTATAATCATATCATTTATAGAAAGAAAAAACAATAAACTTTATTTTTTAGATCAACCAGTTCTATGTCGGACCACAATCATCTAGTTTAACGGAATTACTTCACTTCGATCATTACAGGAAAACTTGATTTAATGCAGTGCAGTTTCAAGAAACAGTGATTTTAATGAAGTTCGCTACGCAATCAGTTTAGAGGTAAAAAAATGCAAACTGACCCTTAGTATATAAAATATCAACTAAAATCGATCGATTTTAGATTATTAATAATCTAAAACATTACTATTTTTTCCCTACATAACAAAGCGATATGGTATTGCTGCGCTTAAATTATTTTTTCTGCTCAGTAAAATTCAACCAACTTCTTGAAAACTATTTACTTACCCGGACGACTAATCAATCTAATTAAGAGTCGCTTCTATATTTTATTTATGGACAATATCAAGATATAAAAATGAACTTAGAGCACATAAGCTAATTCATTGTTTCATTTACTTTTTACACTTTTCACTAGGCTACCGAAACTATTTTTAAAATAAACCTTTTAATCGATAATTCTGAAAAACTTAAACCTATTTCACATCTAAATTCGTTCTGATTATACACACCTCCAGTTATAGATGTCGATATTAGAATATTTTGCGATGGATTTACTACAAAAATCAATGAAAAGACAGAAAAGAATTCCATTTCGCTTCCTCTTTAATTCTACCATCGTTATTTATTAAACAATAGTTCGGCCTCGAGCATCAGGGGACTCAATTCTTTCGATTACCGTTTCCTTATTTGATTTCACTTTGACTATATATATAACGGATATGAAGAAGAATAAAGCTATATTCCAAAACGCGATTTTTTTGGCTATACTCCACGATCATCCTCTCCTTGTTCGAGCTTATCGCCACTAGTTTTCAAAGCAGATATGTTTTTCTTCTTTTACATATCACCACAGAATTTTCGAGAAACGTAAATTATCGTCGCATGATCCATGAAATAACCCATTGACCAATTACAAAAATTTTGTTTTTTTTGAAAATGCCTTTTTTTAAATTTTGAGCCCTTATTCGAGAATGCATTTCTGAAAATCCAATTTCCTTCCTCTTATCAAACCAATTAATGTTAAATTGTTTTTACAAATAACATACATTCTCCGTGCAGCATTCAATAAAACCATTCTTTATTGATTCCCCTTTTTCAGACTTTTAAAGTCATTTTCTTCATTCAGTGAGACATTTAGAAAGCATTCGTACGACTTTCAATCGTACCTGTTTAAGCAATTGACTATTTGAGTCGGACCAAACTCTCATTAAATTTCCTCGACCTTTTTCTTCAAAATTTTTTAGCGAAAAAGTTTTTATATAATAATAATACTAATTGTAAAGGAGATTAATATCTATTAATGTCTCTTTTGCAATGTTAAATAATCCTTGAAGTTTACTCTCTGGATGTGATCTGGTATTTTTTTATTATTTTATATTTAATTCGTGCAGGAGAAAGTGCGATTTCACTGGTGCATCTAGACTTAATATTCGACCCCGAGAAACATTTATTATCGCATTTATCGTCAAGTACAGGTCCGGATCTGATTCAAAAAACGAATATAAAAATACCTATGACTTTGCCAGTCTCCCATTTTTAAAAAAAGCCAATAGCGTTACTTTATCAAGCTCAATTCAATATTGGCAAGCGTAGAATCGTTTCTTTATTAGATTGATAAAGCGACTATTTCTTCTAAATAACCTCTCATTAACATATTCCGGCCGAGGTGTCTTTATTCAGCCTCTAAGGAGATCAGGAAAACGAGTAACATTATAAGAAATATTTTGAAACATTCTGAATTAGAATATGATTTTTTGATCTAGGAAAATTATTGTAACGAAGGAATGAGGTATCGGAATCGCTTTTAGTGTCTGTTTTCTGGCCAATATCTTCCTCGGTTACATATTCAAATATAGGTATTAAGCATTTTTATTTATAGTTGAAACACGTTTTCAAAACAATCCTGTTTTGTTCTGTGCAAAGTATGGCGGAGAAATTTGAAAATATTACTTGGGGTAAATAAACTTGCACCAAAATTGAACTTTCCTTCAATTTTAATGCTCGTTGTATAGTTTGTATCATGCTAAGTCGAAGTTTGCTAGACACTGATGAACGTTCTACTTTTATATATATACACATTCTTATTCTGATCACCCTTATTATTAGTTTGTAGATATAGAGTTATTACGAGCAAAAGAATAAACACTATCTTAAAATGGCGCCACTCGTTATAAACTTTATCCACTTTTCACTCATATAGGTATGTGTGATGAAGTTGATAACTAATACTGTTATCAATAGTCAGAATATCGTACTATCATCGGTCAATATCATCTCCTTTAAAGTCTGAATGAGTGTTTTGTGATTTAAATTTAAAGTTCAATTTCGCTTCTAATTCGTTATTATTATTTATTATTGAATAGTAACTTTTATCATTATTTAGAAATTCCTGATTGATTTTTTAATTGCTCGCATCTCATAACGTCGATTTCAATTTTAAGTGGTTAGATGAAAATGAAGGTGTCGGTTAACGTTTGCACTATATACCTGTACGTCTGTCGTTTTTATTCGTCGCTGTGTGGTCCGACGCTTACCCTCATCGTCGCCACTGTGGCCGACGCCATCCTCATTGTCGTTGCTGAGCCCGATGCTATCCTCGTCGTCGCTATCCTTGCCGTGATCGATCGCGTTCAGTTACTGCCACTTTAATCAGTCACCGTTGCTAATTCTCGTAAATTCATCAACATTTTGATTGTGAAATGTATCAGTTATGTAAATATTGATCGAGTTTGCTTTAGAACTATTATTGAGGTATTTACCCTGGTTCGATATTTCGTATTCTTCAATTTAAAAATTTCAGGGTTTTTTTTTTTCACCTATATTTATAAGCAAATAAATTTTATGTCAGTAAGTCTTAATCTTCCTCTATGTACTTCTTCAGTTCCTAAATTAAAATCTTGTTGATCTTCTTCAGCCTCGGGAATAGTCAGAACTTTCATCTTTATTCATTCTAAGCATTATATAGAACGAGAACTCTCATTGCATCAGTTTCTCTGCTATTTTCTTTCATAAAGTTTGTCTAATTTTTTTTTTATTAACTAACGACGAGGTTTCTGATTATCTTACCCTCTTTTGATGTCATCTCATCATAAATTTTCCGCTCTCCGTACAAAACATCCTCATAATATGAGGTCTGTTATTCTTAGTATTAATTTTTAAGCACACTAACATCAGTTTCTGTAGCTATGTTGTTTCTCCAGAATATCAATTTGTATATTTAATATAAGCTTATCGATATCATTAGAGTTTAATTATATTAGCTTTTGTAAAGCGCAGAAGTAACCGTTCTGAAATTCCAATTCTCCACCAACAACTGGAGTCTATCATTGTTTCATCATTCTCTGCTTCTCCTTCTACGTTTTAACCGTTCACTAGACTCATGATAGTTCATTTATATCAATTGACACATACCAACCTGAAGAGAGATTGATAGTATCTTAACAGTGCACTAAAGCTTTAAGAATCCGTTACTGCAGCCACTATGCTCCTGGTTGTGTCGGTTTACTGATGTTTATCACCACTAGTCATTTCTCACACAACTCATCTTACGTTCCCGATTTCTGATCTAATCTTTCAATTGTGGCATGACATTATCAATATATTGGATAATCAGACCTTACATCAACAATAAGTCATATTATCTCATTACAAATTATAGACATATAGTGTTAGTTGTCGCACTTTCTTTCGAGTTCGACCTTTCGACCGCTAGATAGTCATGGAGGAAAGTATACTCGGATAAGAACATTCATTACTAAATATTAATTACATATTTAACGAGAACGAGAAGCACGAACCTGTCAACGTTATCTAGGAACGTTCACATAGAAATATAATATAGTTCATTCTATTACTTATCCAAATCTAGAATCTCCGGATAAGTATAAATTAAACAGAGTCAACTACGCGACTATTTAATAGAAAAATCAGAATGCAGAACTAGATCTCGTATATTAGTGCGCGCCGGAAGGATATAATTTATTGAATATATTGTCCTTCTTCAAAAATAAAGAATAATAGCTATGTGAAGCCTGAAATCATACGGAAAAAATCGATGTAAACTGAAAAAAAAGAAGGACAAGTAGATGGGTAAACTAACTAACCAAAAATTAGATTATAATAGTGAAAATCAAACAATAACTAATAGATGTATAGGTCCAAATAGTTATTAAATACATGACAATTGATAGCAAGTGACAGATAGTGAAATAGTTAATTATCATCATATATAAATAGATATATATTAATACACAAATAGATATATAAGCTAATTACCCCACTCCAACAATATACACTACTTCTATACATTATTCTTTGTGAAGTATCAATTATAATATAACTTTATTTAATTATATTATATAACTATTTATAAATATATATAGAATTTTGTAAAGTTATTATAACTTAATTTTTTTACTCATCTATATAAGTACTTATATGAATAGGATAATAATATAGTACATATACAACAATGAACTCAATAATATCATATATATTATATAAATATAATAAAATAAATAGATAAAGGTATAATATTTTTTTAACATATCTATAAATTTACAATTATGTATGAATTATATTATGTATTAATAGTCTAACGTTAAATGCAACTTGATACAGTGAAAGTAGAAGAACATAAACAGAAAATCGATCAAAATCATATACGAAGATATGTCTCGAATAGAAAACCTGAAAATCGACGTAGAAAAGAACTCATCATGAATATGTATGAGCGTTAACAACAACACAGCAGTCTGCAGGCTACAATCTAAAAACAAAAATGAAAAATATATAACCCTGAAAGCCAATTAGCATCGAATAAAATTCATTGTAATAGTCTCGAGAATCACGAGACCTCGTCCTCTCATGACGAGAGACTAATGCGCGTTACTGCAATATATCTAAGAGAAACAAGTTGTTTTCTAGACTATATTTATAAATATTTTATCTATAAATGGTATCAAGTATATTTTGATAAAATAATTATTGCTTTTATATTCTTGAATAAATGCTGCTATTTCTACTTTAATTCCATCCGAGTTGTGGAGAACAAATTTCATACTCAAAATAAATAAAATCAAAACAGACATTTCACACAGTCCCGCAAAAAAAAACTTCTTATTATTTTCAATAAGATAATATAACTAATAAATATACAACCTGAATAATGACAATAAAACTAAACACCTAATAGAATAAATATACAACATAAAATAACTCATTATGAGAAAATAAAAACCATTAATATAAGATGTTTACTTTGTCTTCTCACGTACTATAAATAATACGATCTTACGATATTATATGGAAAATAAAATTTAAAACTAAATATCGTAAATTTAATTTGATATTTGTTTCAACTATATCTCTGAAACACAGTTCCCACTAGTTTCTCCTGTTCGTATTCTACCCACTACAATAGCACTGTTGCAGCGGTGTCAAATAATTTTGGCTGAGATCTGTGTTATCAATGTCCCATCTTCACCATTTCAGAAGAATAACTGCTGAAAACACCGATAGTTTTACAAGGAACTAATTCTGATAATGATTAAAGAAGCATATCACTATCACTCTTCCTTCCCGCGAAAAGGAAACAAGAGCGGCTGAACATCCTTCCGAACGATAAGGTCCACACGCTGCATGTTGCCCTTGTCTAGCACTCTCACCCATTATTTGTCAGGGCGCTCAAACACAGGAAAAATCATCCTCTGGTTGGAGGTACGTGCACTATCAGTAACGAAGTTTGCGGTCCATCGTAAATAAGCTCAGCACAATCTCTCTCCAGAGCAATAAAATCGACAAGACGGATCTGTTCTTTCAATAAGTTAAGAGTCACGGTGAGACGACCACAGCTGACTGGCGCGTCAAAATGTAATCGAGTGGTGCAGCATCATTACATACTGCACGTATTACCGGGCCTGGGATCGACATGAAAAATAATACTTAGGTCCGATATGGGTTGCTAGACGCGAAGAATGCATCTCCAAGAACCCATCTCGCCATTAATGA
>JABUQX010111338.1:17500-24720 GCA_015478945.1 Trachelipus rathkii | reverse complement strand
TGCCCATTTTCAACGGAGATCCTCTGGAGTTTTCGTCCTATCTTGAAAGCTTTGAATCAATGGTAGAGGGTCACGGCTATAGCTCTATAGATAAGTTACATGCTCTCCTACAGAGTTTACGCGGCGACGCCAAACAAATGATTTCGGGCTTCTCCGTGAAGGGAGAAAACTATCGCATAGCCATGAACCTCCTCAAGGACAACTATGGTGACAAGTCCAAACTCATAGAGACCCTCATCATGAGACTTACTGGACTGCAGCCTCCTAAATATACCTATTCGGACCTGTTTGGATTCAAAGCCGACGTTTCCTGCTTCACAGAGTCTCTGAAGACAAAGGAGATGGTGGGTGATTGCAAGAGCTGCTCCATCATCTTAGGAACCTTGCTTTCCGTCAAATTACCCGCGGAGGTTAAAGAAAGAATTCCGTGGTCTGAAGCAAGACAAAACTGGACCCTCGACTCAGTAATGAACCTGGTCAATCAGGCCCTTGGTTTCCTGGAAACGACAAAACCTAGCACGACCAAAACGAAGCCCAACCAGGACGCGCCAAGGAAGGATGAATCTTCGAGAGGTTGGACAGATAAACGAACGAATGGCTCCAACAGACAGAAAGCCTCCACCATATTGACTACTACCGGGACCAAACAAGCAGTCCCGAGAAACCAGACCTCAACGAAACAGGAACGGAACTCAACAAAATCGGACAGTCGAAGCTGTAGATTTTGCAAGGGACCTCACTTTCCTTCGGAGTGTCAGATGATTCCGACTCCAGAGTTGAGGAGGGCGGTGGTTGTAGCCAAAGGTTGGTGCGAGAAATGTCTGGCAGAAAACCATGCCACTGGAGATTGCCGGAATACTAAAGCTTGCTTCCGTTGTAAAGCACCAGACCATCACGTCGTGTTCTGTCCCCAGCCAACCAATCGAAATGAGGATCGCCCCCGACAGCAGCCCGACTCATCGACAGCAACACCAGGAGAAACCGCTTCGAGACATTTGACGACACTTTACTCGGGTTGGTCAAGGAGTGGCCCTACAAGAGTTGTGTGCTCCTTCGTACGGTGATGCCCGCATGTGCCTACTAACCAAAAACTGTGTTAGCTGGCAGTCGCTCTACGGTCGCCAGAACTTATTCGACCAGCTCGCTCGCCAGACATGTTTATCCCGATAATGTAGCGAGTTATCCGTCAGTGTCAAAAACATATGCAATTTGGGATCACCGCAACTACCTCCGAGCAACTTCAGAGTCCCGAGCGATCTCGCCGAAGTTCCAAGCGACGGATCATCCGGATCACACCCACGACAAACTCTTACCCACTCGCACGCTTCTGATAGCCGTACACAAATGGAATGGACAGTATATTCCATGTGCATTGTGGGATGAGTATTAAACACTGCTCTTATCACAGCTAATGTATTGGTGTGCCTGGGCTTTAGTTTGACACCACATAGTATCTAGACTGTTACTAGACACCACGCGTTCCCTCGTGATGCGATCAGCCACGTTTCTGGACCCTTGAGGGTTATCAATAACACGGCGCCTAACAAGAACGATGCTCGGCCAGGTTCGTCTGAGATCTCACCTCCTTGACAAGACAATGCTGAGTGAGAAACGGTAATATGAACAGAGGTGGCATTACGCAGGCCCGTGCTTGGCAAGAGGTTTTATCCATACATGCGAGCAAGAGACCACAGTGAAGCCTGGGAGTCTCTGTTCTCCACCTGAGAGCGTAGTATCCCCTGAATTTAATTCCCGGTGGCATCCATGGGTCTAGCCCTTTGTACCTCGCTCGGCATAGACAGCTCCTCTAGCCGAAGTTCAAAGGAGTCTTTAGTTCATAAGTCATCGGATCGTGCGATGTCGACGAGCCGCTTTAAGGGGTCCCAGACTGGGTGGATAGTGTTCATATTCACGCTCAACGAGATTATGAGAGCTCTAGGCATGATCTTTCTCCGCTAACTATACACAACATATGCGACGCAGCCTATCTGCTTCTTCCTTCAACTCGATAGAGTGGTGGAGTGGAGGGTGCCGGTAGAGGACTGATGGACGAAGTCCTCGAATCTACCTGATCACTCCGAGAAAAGATCTCCGCCAACTCATACGAGACAAGTCTTGCCGGGCACTGCCTAGTGCCAGAATAGGCTTGGGAGAGGGCGTTCGATAGTTCACGGCAGCGCCGATCGGCCACGAAGTGATATACCGGAGTGCGAGTCTCAACTTCACCTCGAGCTTCCTACCCTCCGTCTACTGGGTCTAAACTCGGCTGTACACCGACCTTCCTCTCCCTCTCCTCTCAGTTGGGGTGATCCTGATGGCGGCTCAAAACTAGGTGGAGGTGTTGAGCCGAGCATCATAAAACCCTTCGGTTTAGCTCTGGGTCCCGCCCTGGCTTAATCTCTTGAACTCACAGTCTCATAATGGTATATTACAAAGTTGCTGCTTAGCTAACCAGACGTCAACGCCATCGGCTTTCATTGTCGCGCTGTCGCCTCCAATTGAGGGAGGACGGTGCGAAGACGTGAGCCTGCGCGAGGACTCTGCAATCACTCTATCTGCCTTTCCGCATCGCGTGCGAATCTCTTCCGTAATTGACACGAAAGCTATTCGTGCCACATCTGACCCGTACTTAACACTCGCTCATGCTCTGAAGAAGATGCCGCAGCTTCTTAGGGACTGGGTGTGTTTCGGCATGCTCTTATCGCTGAGCAAACCACACTCGCTTCCGTTCGCACGTGCGCGCATAGTATCGCTCCTCATCACTTAGGTGCGACAGGACCAAGAGTGCCCACGAGCCAAATCACACGCCCGCGCGGGGATGTGTGAGTACCGCACTGTCGGCCCACCCGACCTGGTTATAGGTGGCCAATGGATAGATTCGAAAGGACGTGTGAGCCCAAATTGCATTCCTCATTGCCGAAGCTGTGGTTTGCCTTCAGATACCTTTCGGACCACACCCCCAGTCCATACTCATCACTGGTAACCACATCTAATGCTACCGAGGCAGCAGAGGGAAAAAGGCGAACCCGGACACGGGTAAGAGGCGCTTCGAACGAGAGATTTCATCAGTTTCGAAAGTACGGGTCTGCGATACGTAGGTCACACTCACTGCCCTGGCGTGCCAGCCACCCCTCTCTTCCCGACAACTACGCTTCTAGCTTAAGGACGTTATAATATAGCGTTCTTCAAGAGATATAAGGAGGTGAGACCCCAGCTTAATTGAAAGTTATCAGACCTGCCTTATAAAGGGAATTTCAACTGGAGAGGCGGGCTCTTCATTGAAGATAAAGGTGAACCACCTATTACTCCGATCCACATAAAGCAAGTTGACCTACTTAGCCCCATCAATGGCAGGAAGTTCCTCATCCCAGCCACAGCCACTTGGACTAGTGTCGCATTGTTCTTCTCACAATCCTCAGTGCTTCCAATCCAGTTGCCTCACACAACCAGTTGGACCTATCCCTCTCAACCGACAATTGAGCTAGATACCTTCTGAAACTTCGGCTCAAGACAGTATAGCTACGTCGCCGACATAGAGCACAAGGCAATTTCTCGGGATACGGTCTCCTTTTGAAAGGATAGAGATCCCACCACGCTTCCTGTGGATTGAAAGACCCTTCTGACGCCAGGAGCCCGCTAGTCACTTATCTATTCACTTCGGTCTTGTTTGGGGCCACCTGCAGTCCGTTCTTGTTGGCTGCCTGTATTCAACACCACGTCCGAAACTCAGACACCGACTATGAAGACATAATATTCAACCAAATCTACGTGGACAACCTCAACGGCACCATTGACACCGCAGCAGGAGTGGGAAGATTTCTTTCTTCAGTCCCGGTCCCTCTTCGAAAAGGCCGGCCTCAATTTACGAGAGTGGGTGTCCAATTGTCAAGGATATAACGTAAAGTTCCGGGAGAACGATGCGGCCGCCGAAGACACTACGATTAATGTTCTGGGTATGGAATGGAATACGAACGAAGACACCATTTCGTACCCCCTCAAGGTTGTCACCTCGGAAACGGCTACTAAGAGGACTATTTTGCAGAACCTCGCTTCCAAATTCGACCCACTGGGCATCTTGTCCCCGGTGGCTGTTCGAGGGAAGATTCTCCTGCAAAAATTATGGAAGGAGAAACTAAGTTGGGACAAACCTATTTCCCACGAGCACCGCAAGGAATGGGTTTCAACTGCCGAACATTTGCAACGCTGTTTACAGTTAACGAAACCTAGACAGCTGATCTTTGCTCGAAAGGTAGAACTACATGCCTTTTCAGACGCTTCGGGCGCGGCCTATGACACTGCAGTGTACGTTGTGTCGATGGGATAGCACATTCCCATCGTGAATCTTCTGATGGCAAAGGTAAAAGTTGCACCCATGAAAGAACTCACGATACCGCGTCTGGAATTGATGGGAGCCCTGCTCTCATCACGAATCATCAAATTTGTCATCGACGCCTACAAAGATTCACTAGAGGTAGCTAAGATCTACTGTTGGTGCGACAGTCAGGTGGCGTTGCGATGGATAATCTCCTCCAAGCAGCTCTCCCTTTTTAATCAGAATAGGGTCGATGAAGTTCGCAGAAACCTACCGACGGCCGAGTGGCGATACGTCCCCACAAAGGACAATCCCACCGACGCGGCGTCTCGGGGCTTAAGCTATAAGTACGTATTTACGGACTTATGGAAGAAAGGCCCCCTTTGGCTTCCGAGCCCTTCAAATTGGCCCGTCTGGACCGAACACCCTTCTCTCTGTGAAGGGCCTACGGAGACGAACGAGGTCACAGTAGCCGCTTCCACCACCGCGGTACCGAAAGCTGCTCCCATATTTGATTTAGAACGTTACTCCTCCCTTAACAAGATCATACGGATCACCGCCTTGGTTCACAGGTTCATCGAGAACTTGAGGAAATCAAGGCAGAAGATTCCTGTGACCCGGTCCGTCTTTCGGCCCGAATTCTCCCATTTGATTTCCTTGGAGGAGAGAAGTGACGCGGAACTCTACTGGATTCGGAGGCTCCAGAGGGAACACTACCTATCCGAAGTTACGTGCCTCCGAGACTCCCTGCCTTTAACGAATCTGGTGAAGCAACTGAGCTTAACGCTAGTGGATGGAGTCCTCAGATGTGACAGGAGATTGAGCAATGCGATGATACCCTTCGACGCAAAGTTCCCTATGTTGCTGCCATCAGACTCACATCTCACCCGACTCATCATATGGCAACTTCACCAAACGAACCACCACGTTGGTATTTCAGAACTCGTGTCGATTGTCCGTCAGCGGTTCTATTTCGCTCGGATGAGGACAACGGTGAAGAAAGTGATACGCCCGTGTGGTCTTTGTAAACGTTTACAAGCTGCACATTTTCGTTCGGCGCCACTAGCTGCCTTGCCTCGTTCCCGAGTAGTAGAAAGCAAACCGTTCACGGTAATCGGAGTGGACCTCACAGGCTATTTTAATGTCAGGGTTCCTAGGAATGAAGTGACTAAAAGTTATGTGGTCTTGTTCACTTGCGCTGTGACTAGAGCGATACATCTGGAACTAGTTTTCGACAACAGCACCGAGTCATTTTTGAGAGCATTACGTCGGTTTATCGGAAGGCGAGGAACACCTTCCGTGATATACTCTGACAACGCAACGTATTTCCAAGCTGCATCCCAGCACTTAAGAGACTTGTGGGAACTGCCTTCCGTGAAGGACTTCCTAACTGGACATTCCATCACCTGGAGATTCAATCCCGCCAGAAGCAGTCATTACGGCGGATTCTTCGAACGTTTGATCGGACTGACCAAGACCCATCTTCGGAAGACCCTAAAAACCTCTCTAGTTAGCTATGAAGAGTTCAATACGGTGCTTGCGGAGGTGGAATCTGTGGTCAACTGCCGACCCCTCACCTATGTGGGTGACGAGCTCCACTGCGAGGAGCCCCTCACTCCTTCCCACTTGTTGATGGGATACAAGCTAAATACCCTTCCTGTCCCTGAAGAATTGCTCGAACACGATGTCACCTACAGGGACCCAGTGAAAGTCAACAAAAGGTACAAATACTTGCTCTCCCTCATTGCTAAGTTTAAGTCCGCCTGGAGCAAAGATTATTTGCTCAGTCTGAAACAATCTTGGAACGTCTCTAACCGTCCAAACGTTAGGGTTGGAGACGTGGTTTTAATAGAGGACGATGGTCCGCGTTTGAGGTGGAAATTGGGCATAGTTAAGGTCCTTCACACTTCACCTGATGGATACACCCGGTCGGTGTTGCTCAGCACAAGTCGTGGTGAAATAACCCGGGCCGTTATACACTTGTACCCGCTGGAGATACACTCCAATCTATTCGATCCCACAGACCCGCTTCCACCAGTTGAAGCACCTGCAGCATTGGGCTCTCCTCCGAAGAGGCCCTCCCGACGAGCGAACGTGTTGGCTAAACAAAGGATACGGGCTATTCTTTCCGACGAACAATAGTCCTCTTCACGACACCCCCATTACCTTTCTTATATCTGTTACATGCTGTGATTACAACACGTCATTCGATAAAACGCTTTCTTACTCTCCTCCCGAACTATGATTACGAAACATTTTTTGACAAACCCTCTCGAGCATGCCCGAGGACAGTGGCTACGACGAGGCGATACCTTCGGATTTCCGGGGCATGATCGCGGGTCGGAATCCCCGTCGCCTTCGCAGGAGACCGCTTATGACCGTCGATGAGCCTCCGCTATGAGCTCGGCGTATTCCGATGAACTCCTTCTGGGTTCAATCCCCCCTTTCGCGCCGATCGGCGGGCTTGGTGGGTCCTCTTCGAAAAATGACCGACTCTGTCTACCTTGATTTTTCTTACGCTTACGATTACCCTTAAACGTAAGGGTTGTTTTAGTCAGGAGACGGGGGTAAATCCCTTGTTTTCAGTCTCCACTGAGAAAGCTATGAACGATTACCATTAGACGGGGAGTCAGGAGACGGGGGCGGACCCCCTGTCTTCAGTCTCGACCGTGAGAACCGTAGAGGTAAAACATTTTCCCTTTTGAAAATCCCTCGTCACCCATTCGGTTTCTTGTGTCGGATGGCGTGACGTGGAGGGCAACACGCCTGGTCTTCCCTCCCCGGGGTGAATGCAAGCCTCGTTGCGGAGCGGGTGGCCGTAGTTAGTTGATTTCACCTTTCCCTTCTATTCACGAAGACAGAGCGGAGAAAACGAAGCACCCACCTGACCACTCGGTTCGGTTGCGCA
>JABUQX010111338.1:5000-12500 GCA_015478945.1 Trachelipus rathkii | reverse complement strand
TATTATTATTTCACGTGCATATTTAATAAACTTAGATCACAGAATAACCATTTTTAATAAATCATCCATTCAGTAATTACTTATTTAATTGGTCTGAGTAATAACCTCAGATCATAATCTGGCGACAGCCCATAGTGACCTTACATCATTAGTATTAATTATTATAATTAAAAATCCCCTTCTGAACAGTGATCGACGGTGTGAAAAAAAAAAAGTAATTGAATATACTGTGAAATTTTGTGAAGTGTTATCAAAATTTAACTGTGTAATCGTGCTATTCATTAATAACTGTGGAAAGTGATATCTGATAATAAATAATTTATAATAATACTGCTTGAAGAAATAAAGCGGTATTAGAAAAAAAACAGCAGAAGAAAGAAGAAGAGGGAGGCGGCGCTTCGAATAACGTATTTTTGCTAAATCGTAGTCCTGGTTTTATATTACTTTAGCTTAAATTCCTTTAAAAAAAAAAAAAAAAACACTCAAGTCTTTCTTTGTTCACGAAAACCCACCATGGGGGCTAATAAGAAAACTGCTCCTAGTCTCAGAGTGGGGAGAGGAAAGCCTACCTCCCCCAAAGGTCAACGAGCGAAGAAGTCTCCTTCACCACCAAAATCAGCCTCACCATCTTTGGTCGAAGAATCCTCTACGAGTTCAGAAAGTGAACGTGAATGTACTCCTCAAAGAAACAGACATAAGTCGCCCGTACATATGAGAAGACGCTCATTCGGAAAGGGGCGAAGAAACAAAAGCTCTCTTTCATCCCACCAGCTTCCCGCCTTCGATGGCTATGATATTGTCAGTTGGTTGTCTGCGACCAATGCGGTATTTAAACTTAACGGAATTAATGAGGGTTCGGAGAAAGTCCGACTTTTAGCCTCCATACTCCCCAACAGTCTTGTGTCTACATTACAGTTCCCATTAAGAGACAATGCGTATGAAGAACTAATGGGTCGCATAGAGGAAACATACTTACCGGCACTGAGACAGCGGGTGAGGGATGTCTTCAAAAAGGGATGGAAAAAGACAGAATTGCCAATCATGTATCTCAAGCCCGTGTGAAGAGGTGTTGGACGAAGAACTTTGAATACTCGTTAGAAAAAATCCGAATTCGCACAAGAGCTTTTTTTAAATGAGATGCCGCCTCATTCAGATGAGTCTCGTATTCCTTCAGCTCAAGATTAATGACATCATAGAACTTTGGGTGGTTGGCCGACGATTTGTTCAAGCAACTTTTCATAAAAATATTCCAAACCGATCCCCAATATGGGAAGATGCCCCCCTACTGCGGAAATTTGAATCAGCTTTCAGCATGATAACAATTCGAACATTATACCGCCTCACGAAGAAACTCACTGACCGCGACACAAGAAGAAAGGAGATGCGAGACTAGCAGAAGATCCTGACTCAATTACAAAACATATTGGATACAGCCAAGAGCGTGGCTGAGACGCTAAGCCAGCTAGCGCAGAGACAGCCACCTCCTACTGGCTGGCAGCCATCTGCAGACAGCTGGCAACAACATTCAAGGAGGGGTAGGAGCCAGCCTAGACGTAGATATGAGAACTATGCTTCACAACAGAATAATGATGCTTATAATAATGTCTGTTTCTATCATAAGAAGCATTGGCTCAAAGCTTACAAATGTGAGTCTGAAGAATGCCCGCTTTATACTCTGGTATACCCTCACGAGGGGGGGGCTGCTGCCAACCCCCATCATACAACCACCACTCAGGGAAACTGAAATCTGGGTCATCATCTCATCTAGATGGCCGCGACAAGAAAGTAGATCGAGGTAAAACAGTATCATTTAATAATTATGTAAAGATTTTCAAATTTAATGCTGAAACAGGCTATGGCAATATTAAAACTAATAATAATAATAATAATAATAATAATAAATAATAATAATAATAATAATAATAATAATAATAATAATAATAATAGTAAGATTGATGTGAACTTTAATTCTGTTAATAATACAAATGAAATGTTATATAATACGGAGATCCATGTAATATGAAATAACAAAAATATTCTATTCGTTAATACCTGTGAGGTTGAAAAACCCGAAAGCAATTGCCATATAAGCGAAACTGATATTGAAAATGAAATAAAAAAAGATCAACTTGCCATAGCCCATATATTAAATAATAAAAATATGAGAGAGATTAATAATCAGGTATTATGTAATTATAATTCTAATATGCATGTCGGTTATACTTTCTTTAATAATTATTTGAGTAACGGATATGAGAATGATCGGAAGGTATTATCATCGAGCGCAGAATGCGAAGCTTTTAGAGAGACGGGTGGTATATGTTTGAATTCTAATTTGTGCAGAGAACCAATTATCTCAGCCGTCCAAGAAAGAACAAATAACACTCCTCTCTCTAAAGGTGATGTAGCTGGCTCTAAATTATATAAAGTATTATGTATCTGGCTCTAAGTTATATAAAGTATTGAATAGAATTGATAAAAAATTTTATATATTAGATTCTGGCTCGGAAATCGATCTGATTAGGGCTAGCCCCATTCATAGGTCGAAACGACCAATGGGCCACATTTTAGCCGCCAACGGCACCAAAATAAATGTTTATGATTATATTGATATAGATTTAGATATTGGGTTGAATAAAATATATAAACACAAATTGTATATAGCAGATGTAAAACTAAACATATTAGGTATCACTTTTTTGAAACATTTTGGGTTTGGTATAGATTTTAAGAACGATGTACTCATTGATCCAAATACCAATCATACCGTATTATTAAGGCCCGGTCATTCTATATCCTCTTTAAAAATAAACGCAATCTCCCATGATCTTTCGCATGAATCTCCCCCTAAAACTCTCACCTCTTTGCCTTTTAGCCCACTCTTTCCTCTTAATGATATTTTGTATAAGTATAAAACATTATTTTTAAACCCGTATTTAGATGAGAATGTTCATTTAAAAATAAAACAACGAAAAAAATGGGCTGAAATATTTTCTAAGTATGGGGGACAAGAAATGGGGGATATGAGAGGAGGAGGTGAACTGGAGACAGAATTGGGGGGAGGGAAAAAAGTGGGAGATATACCAGAAGGGATATTGAGGGAGTTGGCCTGTGCTTTCCCTTACAAACCTACCATAAAAGGTTCGCCTATACGATTACCTGGACGTCGAATACCGCACAAACTGTATGAAGCAACAAAAAAGGAGTTGAATCAATTAGTCGCTGCAGGTGTGTTGAAAAGAACAAATGCCACGTGGTCAGCACCGTTTAGTGTTTTGGATAAAGGAGGGGGAAGAGTTAGATTGGTGACAGATTTTAGGGAGCTTAATAAAAGAACTGAGGTGGATATATTCGGTCTACCAAATATTTACGATGCAATTTTCGCACTCAAAGGTGCTCGGTATTTCAGCAAGGTAGATTTGACGAGCGGCTTTTACAACCTTCCGTTGCATCCTGATTGCCAGAAGTACTTTGCAATAACCAGCAATCTCGGGACCTTTATATATACTTCTTTACCGATGGGATTCATAAATTCGCCTGCAGCATTTCAAAGAATGGTGAATATACTATTGTCTGACTTAAAAAACTGTCACGTATATATTGACGACATTTTACTCTTTACAGAAACCGCTGAAGAGCACGAAAGACTTGTTGAGACTGTATTAAAAAGATTAAATTATTTATCTATCTGTGTGAATGAAAAAAAGAGTAGATTTGGAGTATCTGAAGTAGAATATTTAGGTTTCATAATAAGCGCTGAAGGTGTTAGGGCGAATCCAGAGAAAGTTGCAGAGATAGTAACTTATAAGAAACCGCAAAATATTAGAGAAATGAGAGGATTAATAGGAAAACTTTCGTTTTACAGAATAATGCTCCCGTGCCTAGCAGATTTAATGGGTCCATTAACTGACTATTTAAAGGGTAAAGCGTACTCCAGAAAGAAAATATTTTGGAATGAAAAGTCGGAGAAGGCTTTTAGCGCTGTTCAAAACGCTATAAAAAATTCATGCCTATTGGCCTACCCTGGTACTTCAACGCCCATAAAAATATTCATTCATGCCTCGTCAAATGCTTTATCAGGCGTTATTCTGGGGGATGATCAAGACAGCCGCCCTTATGCATTCTATTCATCCACCCAGTCGGCTATTGAAAAAAGATATGATGATATAAGTAAACAATTATTAATACTAAACAAAATGTTTAACAAATTCGGGTACCTACTAAGTGGTAGGAAAATAACGATATATACTCAATTGAAAGAATTAATCACCTTATATAACAAAACAAATGATGTATTAAATCAAAACGCAAAACAAGTCCGTCAACTTAATTTACTAAGCTCTTATAATGTAATTTTCAAATTAATTAGTATAAAATCCAATCCGTTAAACGAATATATCATTAAAAATAATCCAAATTTCCAAATAGCGGACGAACAAACAAACAAAAAAGAGAGTGGAAAACCCCTCGTAAATATTTCATTCACAAGCCCTTTAAATCCTACAAATATTACTATAGGGGAAGGCCATAAAAATAGTTGTCGTGAAGTAGTAGAAAATAGTACGCATGCTGATCGGCCATTTAACCAACCGCAGATGTTACCCGAGACACGTGTCGCTTTAGAAAAGAATTTACTATCCAGGTACGAAAGAGAAAAGGAAAAGGATGATAAAAGAGAGAATAGAGAAATATTAGAAGAATTAACCGTGAATTTGATATCTGACTGCAATAAACGAAATAAGTTAGTTATAGATAGATTCCTAAAGAGTATTGACTACAAAAGTATAAGCGAAAAGCAAAAAGAAGATACATTTATAAAGTCATTAATCAATAACCGAGAAAAAAGTGGGTTGAAAATGATGGAACAGAATTATTGGTTTAATAAAGAAAGTCTAAAGCTTTATGTGGACGTGTCACTGGGGTATTCTCGTGTCATTTTGCCCGAGACCTGCATACCGGAAGTGGTAAGGACGTTGCACTTGCAAGGCCACTTAGGGGTTAAAAGAACGGAAATTGCAGTGAAATCGGAGTTTGTATTTGAGAAGATTCACTCGCGAGTTAAAGAGATCGTTAGAGCTTGTAATGAATGTCAAATAAACAAAAGCGCTCGCACTATTAGTCCTAATTATGGCAAATTCAAAGAGGTGACCTATAAGTTCGAAATGTTGCAAATTGACATTCTTAAGATGACCCCCTGCCGGGGGTATAAATATTTGTTTACTGCCATCGATAGGTACAGTAGTTATCTTTTTGCCATCCCTTTAAAGGAGATGAATGCTGAAAGCGTCATTAAAGTATTATTGTATGAGATTCTACCTTTCACTGGAGTGCCTGACAAAATTCTCAGTGACAATGGAGGAGCCTTTAAAGCCCACCTGTTTGAAGAGGTCTGTAAGATGATTGGTGCAGAACATATCTGTACCACAGTGGGAAGCCCACAAGTCAACGGAAATCTTGAAAATAGGCATCGAGTCTTATTAAGCAGCCTTCGTTGCATGTTAAGCGAAAATGAGTTCAAACATCACGATTGGGTATCAGTCTTACCGTTTGCGCTTTTTGCAATAAGAACGGCCCCTCTAACAGAAAATGGGATTACAGCTTCTCAGGTGCTTTTTGGCCAAAACGTGAATATACCTGGGAGATTAGTAGAGTCAGAGAGACCTGGAGAAGCTATGTGTTATGATAAATATTTAAACAAGTTAGCAGGGTTGTTTGCTCAGCCGCTGGCACCGAGAGCCACTTTGAAGAACCGATCAGTGTTCGTTCCTAAAAATTTGAAGGAAACCAAGCTAGTTCTTGTAAGAAACAAGCAATATAATGTAGGCAAGCTCGAAGCAAAGTACCAAGGGCCCTATAAGGTGTTGCGATTCACGAATAACACGGTCTATATCTTAAAAAATGGTCAGCCTGTAGCGGAGAATTTAAGAAACATAAAGATCTATTACCATTTAGCGGAGGCCGATCAGAGTAGAAAATAGCAGAAAAATAAATATAATAAAAATGTGAGAGAAAGAAATCATATGTAGACAACATCTTACTAATCTTTTCTTTTACAGGTAATTCGGTCAAAGGTTATGTAATTAGAAATTTTGCAAGTGCAAAGATTGTGTACAAAAATTATTGAATAATAATATTTAGTAGTTGTAATTTACCCTCCTCAAGTAGTTTTCCACCTATCTTCCTTCCTCTATCCTTGAGATTGTTTGTAATAGAATTAAGGAAGGCATTCTGTGTGGCTAACTATCAAACATATTGAAATTATCTCAAATGGAAGCTCTCTTCCATTTGCTGTTCCAATTTGTTTGAGCTATACTCCAGGGCCACCACTTTGATCAGGTAAACGTTCGTTTACCCGATGCAAAACTAAGGAGAGAGGGAGGGGCACCTAGGTGCTATATTTCCCCTATATAAGTAGGGGAATAAAAAGCTCTCAAACTCCTTGAATTACCAGTGGAAAAATACTGAAGGCATACGAATGCCTAACAATGCCAACTTTTAGGGTTAAAGATTCAAATTTGTAACGGTTTGGGGAGAGCTTTTGGAAGCCGCCCTAAGTGGCCCCAGCCGAAAGAGGATTGTGATTTTAGATGCCGAGAGAGGCAGACGTATTAGTCAGGTAGCATAGGGCCAACAAGCCGGCAGTTTGCCGTGTCATTATTATTATATCAAATTAACTTTGTCTATTCCATAATTAAGTACTTTCTGCCCATTGTGATTACAAAATTGATTATATCATCTGTCATATTATTATTTCACGTGCATATTTAATAAACTTAGATCACAGAATAACCAATTTTAATAAATCATCCATTCAGTAATTACTTATTTAATTGATCTGAGTAAAAACTCAGATCATATATATATATATATATATATATATATATATATATATATATATATATATATATATATATATATATATATATATATATTTTCGTAAACAAATAGGTAACTATCCTGCTATATATATATATATATATATATATATATATATATATATATATATTATGGTAAATGTAAATAAATACCTACAAAATTCATGGGTCGAGAGTACGGAAAACAAATGCTCGTATGCCATGCATTTATTATATATTTGCAAAATAACATTGCCAGTGAAAGAGAATTATTGCTTTAGTTTATAATTTTTCATCATTTAATTTGTACGCTTGTCAGTAAACGATTTAACTTACGTTTATCAACACCTTCAATAGTATACTTGTGTTAGTGTTAAAATTATCATTAGCACGTTCGGATATTTTGTTACGTTCTTTAAGTTTTTAATTTCTTTTTCGTTTGTTTAAATATTTTTAGTTTGTTTGAAATATTTTTTTAACACAAATCATATTTATATCATAAATATTTCAAATTTTCTTAAAAATATTGATGTTTTCAACTGCCCATAGTAACATAATGTACGATTTTTTTTTCACACACACACACACATATATATATATATATATATATATATATATATATATATATATATATATATATATATAT
>JABUQX010111337.1:52500-61202 GCA_015478945.1 Trachelipus rathkii | reverse complement strand
TTAATATAATAAAATCATATAATAAGTATATAATAATTAAAAATAATCATTATATATATATATATATATAATATATATAATATATATATATATTATTATAATATATATAATATATATATATATATATATATATATAATATATATATATATATATATATAGATATAATATATATATTATATATATATATACTACAAGGACCAGCCTTGGAAGTAAAAGACCTTTAGGTAACAGACCCCGGAAACGATTTTGGACCAGGACTTGAATAATGTTTTTTAAGATTAAGATGAGCTAACGCTTAATAATTGAGCGACGGTATGGTGAAAGGAGGAAGGGATCCTGAGTGATGAGTGAGATGAGGATCGATTAATGGAAATGGGCAGGATGCGAATGATAGGAGAAGAGAGAGGAAGAGAGATGGGAAAAGGATATGTATTGATATATAAAAGGGTAGAGGAGGGAATCAGAAAGCATGGAGTAGGCTTCATAATAGGGCCGAAGATGTCTCCGTTCATAGACTATAGAAGTCTTACACGAAAGACTTATAAGATGCACTTTTAAAATCAAGGGAAAGAGGTACCACTTCTATCAGGTATATTCGCCGCAACAGGGACACCCGGAAGAGGAAAAAAGACAGTTCATGGAAATGTTGGAGGAGAATGTAGAAGACGGAAGAAGAGAAGAGGATGTACTGTTGCTGATTGGAGATTTCAATGCCCGAGTGGGAAGGAGAAGAGACGGGGTGGAGACAATGGTAGGACAGTATAGAGAGGGGGTAAGGAATATTGAAGGAGAGATGCTGATAGATTTCTGTCTGAGGAAGGGCTTGAAGATCATGAATGGGTTTTTTTCAACGAAGGGACTCACATAGGTTCGCAAGGTATAGATGGAATAATATCACAGGAGAATTCGATCAGAGATCTATTATAGACTATATAATATCGTCTGATAGTAAGATAATAAGGAATGTGAAAGTGATCCCTGGAGTAACAATGTATTCGGATCATAGATTGTTGGTGACGGGCCTGGTGGTGAAGGCAGAAAAGCTGCAGAATAAAGAAAAGAGAATTGTGATTAAAGTGGTATCACTGAAGGAATGTGACAAGAAAATGGAATATATTAGAAAAATAAATGAAGACTTAGAACAATTAGAAGGAGTAGGAAAGATGGAGGAGATACAAGAAACGATAAGAAGGGTAGAAGAGGAGACTCTAGGCAAAAGATGGGTAGGAGGAACGAAGAAAAGACACACAAAGTGGTGGACTGAAGAAGTGAAGGAGGCAATAAAGAGGAAAATGGTATTGATGAGAAGGTGGCTGAAAAATAGAACCGTACAAACAAGGGCTCAGTATGTGGAGGCAAGAAATAATGCAGAGAGAGTGAAAAGAAGAGTAAAAGAAGAGGCTGCAAAGAGAGAGGCGGAAGAAATGATGGAAGATGGAAGGGCAGAAAGGAAGAAGATTTTTAGACTGGCAAAAACATATAGAGGATCAAAGAGGAAAGTGTGCAACATCAAATATAAGCAGGGAGAGGTTTTGGTGAAATCAATAGACACAAACAGGAGATGGACGGAGTACTTCAGTGAACTGCTAAATGTGAATGAACAGGAGGAGGAGGAGGGAGAAGAGATGGTGGAGGGAGAGGAAGATGAGGAGGGGGAGGAGATAACTATGGAAGAATTAGAGGTGGCTCTGAAAGTGATGAAGAACGGTAAGGCACCGGGTGAAGAATGGGATAACATAGATTGATAAAAAGAGGGAGGAGAAAAAAATGAAAAGAAATTTGAAACTGTTTTAATAGGTGTTGGAACGAGAGTGAAGTACCGGAAGGATGGGGAAAGTCAATTAATAGTGGCCAAATATATAAGGAAAAGGAGAATACAGGAAAGACTGGTAAAAAAACTACAGAGGAATTTCCTTGTTGAACCATCTGGCATAAACATATGAGAGAATTTTAGAGAAAAGGTTGAGAATAGTAGTAGAGCCCAGACTGGGGGAAGAGCAGCACGGATATAGAAAGAACAGAAGCACGACGGATCTCTTGTTCGTTCTGAGAATTACGTTGGAAAAGGTATGGGAATTCAACAAACGAGCATATATAGCTTTCATAGATCTGAAGAAAGCTTTCGATTCAGTGCCTAGAGAGAGACTTTGGAGAGTGCTGGAGAGAGAATATGCAGTGGGTAGAAAGTTGAGAGGAGCTCTGGAGAGTTTGTACAGGAATAGCAAATGTAATGTAAGAACAGAATATGAGAATAAGGAATGGTTCGAGGTGAGAACAGGGGTTAAACAAGGAAGCGTGTTGTCACCAATTTTGTTTGTATCGTATCTGGATGTAGTGATAAAGAAAGTGGGAGAAGAAATCGGAGATTTGGACGGTGATATTTTGGCTTATGCGGATGACTTGGCGTGCTGGAGCGAAGAGGGAGACAGGTTGAGAGAGGTAGTGATATGTTTTGCCAACAGGCTGAGAGAGGCCGACTTGACTATAAACGCAGAAAAGACGGAGATCATGGTGGTCAGTAGAGAAGAAGGAGGAAGAGAGTTGCGAATAGAGGTGGAGGGGACTGAGATAAAGACGGCGGAGAAATGTAAATATTTGGGTGGAGTATTTGGAAGAGAGGGAGGAAATGTACAAGAGATCACAAGTAATATAACTCAGTATAGGGGAGCAGTAGGAGCAGTGTATCCCATACTGAAAGATAGACAAATGAGTGTGGAGGTGAAAAGGGTGATCTTTGAAGGTGTATTAACACTGATTTTACTATATGGAGCAGAGACATGGAGTACGACAACAAGAGAGGATAGTAGAATACAGTCGGCGGAGATGTACGTTTTGAGAGCGATAATGAGAAAGACTAGAAGAGACAGACAGAGAAACGAAAGAATAAGGGAGGAGGTTGGAGTGAAGGCTATATTGAATAAAGATGGATGCAGCTAGAATTTGAGGTGGTGGGACACCCTGGAGAGGATGAAAGAGGGGAGAGTAGCCAAAAGAGATGGGAGTGGAAACCGGAGGAAACAAGACCAAGAGGAAGGCCTAGGAAGAGAATGGGAAAAGTCGGTGGAGGACTCCATTGAGAAGACATGGATTGCCGTCGATGCAGGAGCTGAGAGAAGATGGAGTTTTGGAAGATAGAGGAAGATTCAGAAGAGTGCTGGCCCCGCTGACAGGGTCTTGACCCTTCCTGGGAGAGGGTTTGTAAATTGTAAATATATATATATATATATATATATATATATATATATATATATATATATATATAAATATATATATATATAATATGATATATATATATATATATATATATATATATAATATATATATATATATATATATATATATAAAGATCCTGGATAATATATATGATATAATATATATATATATATATATATATATTATACTATTATAATATATATATATATATATATATATATATATTATATATAATATATATATATATATATATATATATATATATATAGGCGTAGGCAGGAATTCGTTGGGGGGAGGAAGGTAGAGTGATATATATATATATATATTACTAATATTATATATATATATATATATATATATATATATATATATATATGGCGTCTATATATATATATAGGTATATATATATATATATATATATATATATATATATAGTACAGTATACATTAGAATATATATACTGTATATAAGTATATATATATATATATATATATATATATATATATAATATATATATATATTATATATATATATATATATATATATATATATATATATATATATATATATATACTATATATATATTATATATAATATATATATATATATATATATATAATACACAAGATATATATATATACATATTTATATATATTATATATATATAGTGTGTGTGTGTGTGGTGTGTGGTGTCTGTGTGTGTGACGTAGGATTGACTTATGGGAGTAGCAAAGGTTGATGATTATATTCCCTGCTACACGATCAAATAGACGGCGTGGGTGGAGTTTCAACGTCCGAAGTTTATTCCTCTCTAAGGCTAATAAAAAATATAATAAATGATAAAAAAGTTATTTAGGTTATAAAAATAATAAAATATACAAGTCCCTACACAGTTTTAAGTAAATTTTTTATGTTGTCACGAGGTGAGTAAAAAAAATAATCTATTTGATAGACGCAAAGTAATTATTTATGGGGGGTTGGGGTATGAGTCCTGGTGGTACTATATTAATCAAACTAAGCCATTAGACGCTTTGGATTATGCAGTTGAATTCCGCAATTATGGTTTCCAATTCTTCTTTTTTTACTTACTAATATTTATGAATACTCATCCTTCATATTCCATTAAGCCTGTCTTCGTTTATTGGTGTTCTTTTAGCGCCATTGTATTTAGCTTTCAAATGAGCTGGCTCCAGATCTTTCATGGTACTTTGTGTTATACGCACGGTAGCAGCCAGTTCAATTAAGAAGACAAGGTTTTTAAATTTGAGGGAAATAAGGGATTGGCTACTTTAATGACTTCAGTAAGTTCCAATCTTCAACTTTTGCTTTAGCATTTTTTATCCAGCACTTCCCGTGTTTCAAAGACATTGAAATTGAATTTCTTGAAGAGTACATTTTAATATTTACCAATTGCTGTTGCATTAGATAGGCTACAGGGTGATAAAAGCTGTTTTTATGGAACTTTGCTTCCAACATTGCTAGTGATTGAAAAAAAAATTAATCGCTTAAATACGTCTCTACTTAGACATGTTCATCCTCTTCTTGCAGCATTAGCTTCAGGTTTCGAGAATAGATTTAAGTTTCTTAGTTTGCATATCTCGGCCAACACCGCAGTTTTGGCATCTATTTCTAATCATAACCACAAAATCAAATGGCTCGCCATAAACCCTGAATATAATACCGAGGAAAATAGGAAAAAGTATCAGGAAATGCTAATCGTGGCTGTCAGAAATGAGGTACAAGCAAATACATCTCAAGAGCCTAACGAAGTAATGGATTTGGCTGGAGGTAGCAGTCCAGATGACTTTTTTGAATACGAGAGTTTGTCATCTACTTCACCCGCGTCATTAAATAAAGATGAACTAAAAATAGAAGTGCTTAAATATCTTACGGATAACGACAGATCCCTAGAGTCACTTAATAGGTATCCCTGTGTTAAAAAAGTCTTTTTGCACTACAGTACTCCACTACCTTCATCGGCCCCTGTAGAAAGGTTATTCAGCTTTGCGGGTCACATTCACTCTCCAAAGAGATCCAAGCTATCTGATAATATGTTTGAAAGGCTAGTCATTCTTAAAGGTAATTCTTCATATTTGTAATGTTATTAATTAAGTTATTATAAATAAAATCCTTATGTCTTTCTTTTTTAATTTTATTTATGCTCTATATGGTTACAGAAAATTATTATCATTTATTATTAAGTGATTAACTATGTTTAAATAGATCATTATTATTACTATTATTATAATTACCTAACTTTACAATACGTTATTACTGCCAATTTTTATTATTATTACCATTATCATTATTAATATTAATAATATTTACACTTAATACTTTGCATACCAATAATATCAAACAATGTTGAAAGAAGATCGGCTAGCTAGGGTTCAAAGTGAAGCACAATTGAGATATCTTCTACGTTTATTAATAAAATAAATTATAAAAATTTTTAAATATGGATAATATGTAAATTTAATCAATAAAAAATAAAGACAAGCACTAAGTTTCTTAAAATGAACTTATGATAGATAAAAATATAAAAAATTGTATATTTCTATTATTTGGTCAATGATAGAAATGTAAATTGCAATTTTTGAATAAAAGTTTAAAAACTGTTAGTTAATCCAATGATTTAATCTTCAGCAGTAAATATGTATATGATCATGTACCAAAACTGTAAACTATTAATTAAGCCCGAAACTGACCGAAAGTAACGCGTTACATGTAACGGCGTTACATGTAACGAGTAACGGTAACGCTTCAAAGAATTTTAAAATGTAACGATGTAACGATAACGCTACCCCTTTTCTCTCAAGTAACGAGTAACGGTAACGCTAACCAATTTCATGTAACGATGCCCATCTCTGTATATATATATATATATATATATATATATATATATATATATATATATCATATATAGACATACAATATATATTATTATATATTAATATAAATAGCCTAATATATATATATATATATATATATATATATATATATATATATATATATATATATATATATATATATATATATATATATATCAGTGGGTAGTTAAGGGATAGGGGTTGTATGCATTGTCTTTCTTTATTTTTAAGAACAAATTAATAATTAAGAAAAACAAATAAAAAAATATAAAAAATGTTAATATAATAAGAAACCATAAGAAAATTAATCAACAAAATCTTAAAGAAATATAAAACCAAAAATGAGGTATTTATGCTTTGCCTCTCTATCCACTGCTTAACTTTCCTACGCACATCGGCGTAGCTAAAATAAAATATAACCTATACTTCCAATGCTATAAAGGGAGGCTCGCCGCCTCTCGCTCATCGTACTCTCCGATGTTGCCATAAATAGTTTTTTTTTTTTAATTTTCTTTGGAAACCATGTTTCACTTGCAATTTTAATTATTAATTATTTAATTATTTTTGAGTTATTAATATTAGATTTAAATGGAAGTTAGTGTTGATTATTTGCTAAAAACAAACTTTAGAAATACAATATTGATCAGGCTTTAAGTGAATCTCATAAAACGCTTATTAAAAAACATAACGAAGAAGTTGACGAAAATCGCCAGATTATGAGAAGGCTAATAGACTGTGTAATTTTTCTTGGTAAACAAGAATATATATATATATATATATATATATATATATATATATATATATATATATATATATATATATATATATATATATATATATATATATATATATATATATATATATAGTATATATATATATATCTATATACTATATATAAATATATATATATCCTGTATATATATATATATATAATATATATATATATATTATATATATATATATATATAATATATATATATATATTATATATATATATATATATATATATATAATATATACACCCCTGTATATATATATATATATATATATATATATATATATATATATATATATATATATATATTATATATAATATATATATATATATATATATATATAATATATATATATAATTAATATATATATATATATATATATATATATATTATATATATATATATATAATATAATATATATATATATATATATATATATATAATATATATATATATATATATATATATATATATATATATATATTATAATATATTATATATATATATATATATATATATATTATATATATATATATATATATATATATATATATATATATAGTATATATATATTATATATATATATATATATATATATATATATATATATATATATAGTTGCATTGGAAACGTTGTTTTGGTTCCTGGCATGAGTAGGAAAACGCTTAATAAAAACGATATATCGAAAAAGTATAGAAATTTTCCCTTCCTCCATAAACGGTGTTAATCTATACATTTGCCATTTTTCTTCAAAAAATATATCCTATAATATTCTTGATTTATGGAACTATCCGGAACTATATATATACAGTATATATATATATATATATATATATATATATATATATATATATTCTGGTTCAAGGGGTGTTTAAGTTTTAACATAAATTTGTGAATCACCAGATCTAGAGCAGTGTTTCTCAATCTTTTGTCAATCTCCGGCCAGTGAAAATTTTGATAGATTTTTCGTGGCACGGTAATATGAAAATTAAAATAAAAATAGATTGCAAGAACATAAGTTGCGATTTATCTCTATATTTATTCCTATAAAGCAGATATACAATAATGAATAAATAAACATCCTAATTTTAATGGACTTCTTAGTCTTTATTCCCTTTCAACAATTTCATCAATGCAAATTTGGTTGGAAATTTGGTTGAAAAGAGGTGGAACTACAGACCGGTCAAATTTCTTTGTGAATAAGTGCTAGTTCTTGGATTAAATGGTTGAAAAGTGCTGGTCTATAGTGGACGTTAGTTTGGCGAGAGGCTCTTATTGGTTTACGTTTTATGATGAGATCACTTCTGTTCTTCTGAAAACCAATTATCGAATTCATGGAGATAGAATCGTCAGTGAAAGAAGTTTCTCTTATCAGTCATTTCACAAACTATTCAGAGGTTAGATCGAACTTGTTATATCTCTAGTTTCTAGGGGATTGGCTAAGTAAGTCATTGATATATGACTAAAAGAGACAGAGTGAGCCAACTCTGACAAGTACTTTTTTATTCAAGATGAACAGCAATATAGACTGAGTAAAACTTTAAATATATTTACAAACTTTTATCCTGCAGTTTTTTTTTTTTTTTTTTTTTTTTTTTTTTTTTTTGTAATAGTGATAAAACTAATATAAACATAAACTCTTGATATCAGTTTCTTTAATTTCTTTAATTTTCTTACCTGCAGACTCGAATCGTGTCAATTTTAAAATGGTGAAGACCGAGCAGTTGCCGGAGCCGGAGCCGGAGCCGGAGCCGGAATTGGAGCCGTAGTAAAATATACCAGTTCCGCAGCCATACTCTTGAACAAGATTTTTTTTTTTTATTCAAATTTTTCAAACCTGTT
>JABUQX010111337.1:42500-45000 GCA_015478945.1 Trachelipus rathkii | reverse complement strand
GAAATATTAGTTATACAGGTAAATAAATACAAGTAATATTTTCTTAAAAAAATACAAAAAATATATTTATTTTCACTATAAATGTTTAAATGTGAAGCGAAAAGAAAAGTGAAAATAATAAATAAAATAAATAAGAAAATAACTACTTTATCTTGCTTAGTTTAAGAGCTCTTTGCGAATTCTATTTCAGTGAATCAAATTTGTCCTGAAGAGTTGCCAATTACTAATTTAGATAGTTATGAATTTTATATTTTAGTTTTTGTAAAAAGTTGAATTGAATTGAATTAAGGCATGTCTACACAGGCTTGTCCATGTTACGGAAGGTTGCCGCCTTACTCGCTCTTGCGCAGGCTTCGAAAGTCTGTGGCGCCATTTCTCATAATTTCACAGAATTTCGTGTCTCAACTCTCAAACATGTTCACCACGCGTCTCAAACATGTATGTCCGAAAATTTATTAACTTCTGACCTTTGCTTTCATTTCTATAACCGCGAATCTGGGGTTGAGAGCTAATGGGATACCATATATATATTATATATATATATAATATAATATATATATATATATATATATATATATATATATATATATATATATATATATATATATATATATATATATATATATATATATATATATATATATATATTATATCTTTCGTATATATATATATATATATTAAATATCATCATTATCATCACCCACCTTCTCTCCCCAAGACTGGGGGTAAGGTATGTAGCATGCACTGGAAACAGAAAAGTAGTAGAAGAATATGACGCAGGTCGAAAAGAAAGCGCCAGCCTTTACGCCCCTTTTATACTTTTAGTGAGAACTCGTCGCAGTCAGAAAATCCACCCTAGAGCTCACGGACTCGCGACGGAAACTGCACTATGACATCTTCATCAATGTAGTGTTCATCCCTTGCCCCAGGTGGGCACAACAATACCCCCTCGGCCCTCACAAAACCCCGCATTCACTCCTATTATGTCACCTTTCTTCTCGCCTCTGCCAAACACAACATTTCTCTCTTCCAGGCATTCATTTACTGACTCAATTCCACTTTTTCTTCGGTCTCCCAGCCGGTCGATTCAAAGCACACTCACAACTATACACCCGCTTAACCAACCGACCATCATCCATCCTTTCCATATGACCAAACCATCTCAACGTACTTTCATTTATCCCCACACTACACAACTTTCTAATACGTTCATTCCTCATTTTATCAAATTCTCAAACACTTAACATGCCCCCTAAAGATTGTGAATCATGAACACATGTGCTTTTAAGATCTATACTCTTATTCAGACCATAGTCTCACTACTATACATTAACACTGGTAAAAACATACCCCTCATGTAAGACCCTAGCTCACTCAAGCTTAGTCCCTTTACATTCACCACCGTTTTAATTGCACCAGCCACCTTTCTGCCATTCACAACTTTCTACTACACTATGCATCACCGTTCCCTTATCATCCAACATATATCCTAATATTTAAAACTCAGACACTTGTTCCGGCTGCTCACCATCTAACCTAACTTTACTTTACACCGAGGACTGTCCTCACTCACAACCTAACCTTACTCTTATCTAACATTTCCTTTAAATCCCTCCCTTTACACACACAGTCAAACTCTCTACCATCCTCTCCAACTCCTCTTCACATTCGCTGCACAAAACGGCAAATCATCCGAATATAGTAGAGTAAGGGCGCAATATAACAGGTAGGGCACCCTCACACTCTCTTCCATTCTCCATCATTCTTAATATATAGTATATATAATATATATATATTATAATATATATATATATATATATATATATATATATATATATATATATATATTATATATATATAATATAGAATTATATATATGATATATATATAATATATATTATATATATAATATATATTATATATATATATATATATATATATATATATATATATATAAGTCAATCTTATCTCTATAATAAAGGCGTATCGGAACTAAACTTCATAATGAAAAATGCGGAAACGTACATTTCAACTTCAAGGAATAAAAGAAACCATTTAAAAATGGCGCCCCCTATCGGGCAACAACGGTTTTGAATCATTATCTATCTTGAGATGTCAACGCAACTTGATAATAAAAATAGGACATCAAGACGGCAACGTTAAAGAAGAAGAAGAAGAAGAAGAAGAAGAAGAAGAAGAAGAAGAAAAGTATTATAAAGAAGATCTGTTATTTCAAATTGACATTTATTTATATTTTTTTATTATTATTATTATTATTTTATTTATATTTCGGTCTTCAAAAAATATTTCACGTTTTTTTCTTTTTCTTTTTTTTTTATTTTAAATCTTTCCTTTATTGTTTTCTAAAGAGATTAGCATCTATGCTGGTTATATTTAAATTTTAAATTTCCTTATACAAACGTCACTTTCCACAATGAATGGTTTTTATATATATATATATATATATATATATATATATATATATATATATATATATATA
>JABUQX010111337.1:0-27500 GCA_015478945.1 Trachelipus rathkii | reverse complement strand
AATCCTCCATTCTCCTTTAGAAAAAAATGACAAAAAATGGCTTTCCAATTTCATCACCAACCGTTTTGCAAAAGTATTATATAAAAACAACCTTTCCCACTCAATCAAATTACAAAACGGCGTCCCACAGGGAGCCATTCTCTCTCCATTTTTATTCAACTTTTTCACTGCAGACCTACCCACCCCAATCCACCACTCCACCAAACTAATCACGTATGCAGACGACATTAGCCTTATTTCCCAACACCCAGACGTAAACACAGCCACACAACATACTCAAGAATACCTACACTCTTTAGAAAACTGGTTAATCACCAACAGAATGACAGCATCCCCCCTTAAGTCCTCTATCACCCTATTAACCACCGACCGACATCAATCCTCCCTCCATCCCTTAATTACTCTGAACAATAACCCCCTCCCACTTAACAAAACCCCAAAAATACTAGGACTTACATACGACACCCACATGACGTTTTCCCCCCATATTGACCAAATCACTTCCACAACTCAACGAAAACTAAACACCCTCCGAACCCTTTCCCAACACAACTTCAGCGACAGTAAACACACACTAACTACTATCTATAAGCAACTCCTTAGAACTAACTTAAATTACGCTTCCCCAGCATGGTTCCCTGCAATTTCAAAATCAAACACAAACAAACTACAAATCTCCCAAAACGCAGCCCTTAGAATTATCACAGGTTGCACTAAAACCACCCCAATCCAACATTTACACGATGAAACCTCCATCCTCCCCATTTCCACACATCTGGAGATGGTAGGGACCCAATTTTACCAGAAGACCCGTAACCCAACCCATTCATGTCACCAAATTCTCTCCAATCCCCCTCGACAAAGACTAAAATCCCCCCCTTCCTCACCTGCACAATTCTATTACAACACTTATAATATAATTCCCCCGCCCCCTCCCAATAGGCCATGGACTTCACATATCCATTCCCACCTAACAAACACTTACCTTCAAAACCGCCCAAATAATACTTTATTAAATACCCCCTCCCCAAAACTCTCCCCAATAGAAGAAACGCTGTCTAGAAGAAGCCAAATGGACCTCGCTCGGTGCAGATCGGGTCACCACCCGAGACTCATGCAATATAAACATAGATTTAAACTAGACAACGTCACCTCCCCCACTTGCACCAGATGCCACAATTCTCAGGATACAATAGAGCACCTCCTTCTGAGATGCCCAGCTCTCGACGCCCCCCGTGCCGTCTTTTCTGTATCCTCTATCCTCGACCTGTGGAACCGCCCGGTGGCGGCGGCCGGCTTCCTGGAAGCAGTGTGGCCCTCCAATTAAGGTGGGCCAGGGGCAGAAGTATAGGTATAGGTATATATATATATATATATATATATATATATATATATATATATATATATATATATATATATATATATATATATATATATATATATAATCATATATATATATATATATATATATATATATATATATATATATATATAGATATATATATATATATATATATATATATATATATATATATATATATATATATATATATATATATATATATATATATATATATATATAAAGTATAAATATGTATATTGTATGTATATATATATATATATATTTACATATATATATATATATATATATATAAACTATATATATATATATATATATATATATATATATATATATATATATATATATATATATATATATATATATCCAACACTCTTTCATTATTTTATGCCCGATCTACCTCAACTTACTTCCCCGTCTATAAAAATAAATAGCTATCCAGATGACCTAACAATCAGAGGTCAAAGTCCCTCTATAAACACAGCAATTCGAGAACTACAGCATTATATAAACTACTCTGGAACAATGACTGTCAACAAACAGAATGATTGACTCTCCTAAAAAATCTCCTATAACATCGCTCACACCTTATAGGAAAGAATCTAATACCCATCTAATAGTTTTCCTTTAAAACAACATGAATGAGTCACATGAGATTTTACTCTCCATCAGCGGGATTCGAACATGGACACCCCGTCGCAGTAACAATAACCGGATGCTCTAACCACTAGGCCATCCACGTCCCCAAAAAAGAACGCTTCAAGCGTAGTTTTTAAAGCACCCAACACTCCCTCTCAAAATACACATGATATTCACCCCCCAACATAAGCAACATTACCTCTATAGCCATACATAAAACGCGATGAAAACACTAGCCGGAACAAATTTTAGCGAACACAAAAAGTCCCTCAGGCAATACCTCTGTCAATTCTTAAACTATGCATCGCCAGCCCCAGGAACAACACATCGAACAGTCCAACAGGACATGACTTGCCCACACTGCTGACACTTGCAATCCAAACAAAAACCCAGTCCCAACTTGACAGATATATTCTACACAAACACTTGACTGAAGACCTTACCACCAAACACTCATACATATCCCTGCATTGGTATATAAACATCTGCATCTGCATAATGGCATATTTGATTTTGGCTGATGACTTTTCGACATTGCTACTTAAAGAGATTCAACCAGCCTAGAGACAGAAATACTTATACTGATGACACACTCAGCTGCTTAAATATCTTGATAAGACCTCAATCTTGCAATGGGTGACGCTATCTCTACCTGGCAGCCACTCAGGCACAATACATTGCGACACTCCCTCCTACTGTCAAAGCTGTTCCTCCCTTGAGAGTGACTACAAGCAAAGACATCTCTTGCTAAGCTTCTGAACCTAATGGTATTATCAGACCTAACTCGACACAATTGTTCTGACGGATTTATGGCTCGGCCTGCGTGGCAACAGCATTTTTAGTTAGCCGCTTCCCGTAGAAGGGGATAGAGCCACTAAGTTATATATATATATATATATATATATATATATATATATATATATATATATATATATATATATATATATATATATATATATATATATATATATATATATATATATATATATATATATAGTGGTTTGGTGCAGAAGTAGTCACTGTGAAAGTAAAATATATGGTCTGGTTCTGATGCTTATGAGTTTTAATTTCAGCTAGGATGTCTTAGTTCTTTAAAGGGGTTAGTTAGGATGATGATTCATTCTAGTTTGTTAAAAAAATTCTTAGTTGTTCATATTTGGCAAGTTGATAATGTTATCCCTTTGAAACTTTTCCGGTTTGTGAGTGAAGAGTTTATGAATGAATGATGATTGCTCAATGAATTGTAAAAATTTTTTTGAATTTTCCAGCTTTAGTCTGTAAATTACTTTGAATTTTAGTGGTCATATTTTCTTTGAAATGTGTAAAAGTAAAATATTCTTGTGTTCAGGTTATTTAGATGTTGAAATTGTTGGTGTATTATTATTCTAATTTATCTTAGAGGTTTGTTATTTTATTGATGCTTCTGTTTAAAGGTGAGATGATATCCTGTTCAGTAGCATTTTGAGATGAAAATCGTAGCAGCTTTGTTGATTGTGTTTGTAAATTGATTTATTTTTGGTCGAGGGATTTTTTGTATGTGATATTGATGATTTATGTATGATTAAAAAGTGTCTGTGACTGTTTTCAGAAGAGTTTGGTATTGCGCATTGAAAATTTGAAACATATGATGATTGGTAAGTTATTAGAAGATAAGTATGGTTTTCTTTTCCATGTTATTTTTAAGTGAAATATGTGTCAGTAAAGGATGCTTGAATATATTAGAAATGGAATAGAGTAGGTTGTCTACGATGTGTTTGTGTATAAGAATGAGGGAAAGATAAAAAACAATTCAATTTACTTCGTACTTTCTTCACAATTACTATGACATTTACGAATGTAGAGGCCTTTGCTCTCTTAACATGTGTGCTAAGAATTAAAGTCACCCCCCCCCCCTCCAATATGGATTCTGGATTATATATGACAAGGCGAGTAGGGGTGGTAAAAAATTTGTGAATGATCCTGTAGGAAGTTTAGTGAAATTCTTTGAGAAATGTAAATATTTCCAATGATTAGTTTATTAGCTTGGTTTGAATTTTTTATTATTTCGTCAAATATCTTTTTACATTAGATTTTGGGTTTAATTAGATTGACAACAATATGAATTGAGGTTAACTGTTAAAAGGGAACATTTAATCTTTCGTAGAGAAGCTGGCTAAATGGAAGAGGACAATGTGAATGTTGGTAGCATATAAGAAATAAACTTTGATGTCCTGCTTATTTTCTAGAATGGTGTTTATGTTAACTTGGGGAATGTTTAGTTTGCTAGTGTATTTCATTAGGTGGGAATGTTGAGATTGTTAGTATGCGAGTATGGGTCCTTTATCAAAGATCTGGCTGATTATGTATATATACTGCCTATATAAGGTGCAGGACATTTTCGGATTTTTTTTTTGAAATTTTTCAGAAAAGCAAAATGGGAGTAAGTAGCGATTCTGTGTTCGTCGTCGAATTTACAGTCTGCTATATAGATATCTTTCTGCATTCGACCATATAGGTTAGGTTGAGTTTATGATGTTGATCATATATGTTAGGTTGTATGCTTAATTAGTATGATCTTTTTATTATGTAATACAGATAAATATATGAAAATAAAAAAATACGCATTTAGAAAATCATTTTTAATATAGATTTATATTCATAAAAAATGTACAATGCATTCCACGTATGGTTTTTGTTTTTTATTATTATAATTTTAAGCCTCTGATGTTTTCATGCATGAATTAATGTTAGTTCAATACTAAATATGTATATTAAAAAACAATAGCAAGATATGATCGGTATTTTTATTTATATACTAATAATATATTATATATATATTGTATAGTAATAATTATATTAATATAATATATATATATTATATTTATATCAATATTTATTTTCTTTCTATTATTGAACCAATGAAGTAGCTGCTTTTAATCCGTCGATCTAATTTCTGAAGGATTATAATCACGTCGATTAGGGCGATTAATACTGATCCCAATATGCATTTACCAAAGCAATTTTTCTGAATGCATTTAAAACAAAGTTGATGTTTCGTTTTCCCTTGTAATTTCTACTAATATTATTATTATTATTATATATTTATATATTCTATATTATATACATCATTATTATATTATTATTTATTATTATTATTATTAATTCTGGAAACATTACCATTTTCAACATCTGAAATATAGCTTATTTTACGAAATCTAGTCGGCTTAATATATTATATATATATAATAATATAATATATATATATTTATATTAATTTATAATTATATATAAATATATAATAATAAATTTATAAAATATTTCTATATTAATAAATAATTATATTATTATATATATATATCTATTTATATATATATATATAATATATAATTAAATATATATTAAACAGGTAGGAGATTTAATTCGGTAGAGTGAATATATTAATATATATAATAATATAATTTATTATCAATATTATATTTATCATAATATATATTATATATATATATATATAATATATATTAATATTATATTATATTGATATATAATATATATATATAATATATATGTAATTAAAATATAATATAATAAATATTATATATATATTATTATAATTATATAATATATATATATATTATATGGCAGTTGACGGTAAAAATGCATCTGACATACTGATATTTCAGCGGAGAACTATATATAAAACACCAGGTTGATATCCAAATAAACTGAAAATAATAATATAAAAATTATTTAAATACGTAGTAAGACATTATAACTCCTACCTTAATATCGATTGATGATTTCATTGAGTGCTTTGCCGCTGCTGGTAACTAATTTGATAGTTTTTAATTCGGCAAGTTGGGGGGGGAGTGCCGCATGCCATGCAAGCAGTTAATATATAGAATATATGATATATGTCATATAGATAATATAAATATATATTTATTATAATATATGATAAATATATATATAATAATTGTATATTGTTATATATTATAAATATTATTATATAATTTATAATTATATATAATATATTAATTATACAATTGATTTTTTTTGTTAATGAAATGGTAGTAATTGCATTTTAAAATAAAAATACGAAATTAGGAATAATTTGGGTAGTAGCATAATGAAACTAACGAAAATTCATAAATGTGTAATTCTACTATTGAAGGGCTATTGTTGATAGATAGATTAATTTATATGTGCTTTATATATATATATATATATAATCATTATAATACTTTTATAATAGAAATGTTTATACGTGTGTATATTGCTTTTTTTAAATATATTATTATACATATATTGATACAAAGCTTAATTAAAACACCTGCTTTATATTAATATACTATTATATATATATATATTTATTTTTATATATTATATTATATATATTATATTATATATATTAATATATATTAATAATAATATATAGTATTATTATATTATTATATATATTTATTATTCTAATTAAATATTATTATTATATTATATATATATTTATATAATATATATATATATAATATAAAAATTTGTAATAAATATGTGGTTAACATGTTGTATTATTTTTAGTTTTAAATACCCAATATATAAGCATGCCGAAATATTATAATTCGAATCATAGAAACAGAAAATATCTTCAGTTTTTTTTGCATATTAGTTTACAAACTTAAATATAATGTTATAGAACGTACTTATTCTGTTAGATAACTCCTTGATTATTTTTTTTATATTTCTTTGAAAGATGTATCTTAGCTATTTTTTTTATTTTCTTTTTTATTATTGTTGTTGAAACGATTCTCGACTTCCAAATAATGGAAGTCTCGGAATTTTGAACCGACAAAAAAATTAATTGTGATTACCATACATTGTTTGAGAAAATAACATTATATGTAAAAATTTATTCAATTATTAAGGTAGAATAGTTATCTATATAAATTTATTGTTTATAATAAATTGACTAAATTAATACTGTTTACTTTCTCATTAAAGATAAGTTAAATCTTACCTAAGCTTTCATTTGACATGCATTGAATTTAACGCTATTTCCGTGAATGATCTTTGCTTAGCTCGTCTGCCATGTGTGTTGGCTGCCATCTGATGAAGAACCGTGTTTTTTCGTCTATGTTTCTCAAAATTTAAATTTGATCTTATATTTTCTCAGATTAGCTAGATAACTGCGTATAGGGAGTGAATTCTCGTCTTTATTGAATCTAATTTTTTACTCGATGATGCTCAGATATATTCAAGCAAAGGGGAAGTTGTAAACAGTAGGGCTGACTTATGTGCTTGTAATTACTGAAAAATACATACCTTGCATATTTTGGCTGCCTTCCTCTACTTGCTGATGGTTTCTAAATTCGATCTGTTTTCACTGTCTAATCCTAGAAGACGATTCCAACCAATCTCTTTCCCTAACTGTGATTACACTTGATAAGTTACATGGGCTAGGAATGACGAACTAGGAAAGCAAGGACGGATGCACATTCTCCTGCGTTTTTAAAGAGGATCTGAGTTGGCTCCGTACACGTTGATATACTCCTCCTAACTGTGTTTTGAAAGAGCACATATGTCTAACCTTCTAATCTATTCCGAGAAAAATAAGTCTCACTGACCTTTCTAACTATCGCCCTATTGATATCTTCTAATTTTTTGAAATATCCTTCTTATTTCTTGATCATTAGATTCATTTTTTTTCGATATATGCAATCCAAACTGCATTTAAGCTTCTTAGTTAACCTATCTCAAAGACCTATGTCCTCGAGGCTATGGGAGCCTAGTCTATGGCTTTTGCATATACTATGTATTTGACCTTATGGAATGCTCGCGTCTGCCAACCTTTTGAAGTTTCTTCTTTCTTACTTTTCTATTTTGTTTTCTCCCTATAAAATATAATAGTGTTAACTCCCATTAAAAGAAGTACATCTTAACTAGCTTTACATTGATTGCATGTTCCGTAATGCGTGGAATGATTTTTGACCTCTAAGACTTCGTTCTTGCCTCAACTACCTTATCAATGCATTAGGAGTTTAAACGTTTTCTGAAATTTCAAATCGACTTGTTTCAAATGGGAGTTGTATATTTCGATTTGAACTCTCTCATTCTTAGTTTGGGAGATTCCCACGATATCCTGATAATAAATATCCAGTATTACGATGAGATTTGAAATGGGAGCCGGATATCGGTCACCTTTTATTTATATTAATATTAATATTATATATGATTATTAATATATATAATAAATAATAATTAAATTTATATATAGTATATTATATATATAAATTATTTTACTTATATTATGTAATGTATAATTATAATATATATATATAATATAATTATTATATTTAATATAATATAATAATTAATATTATTTATAAATTATTTTATATAATATATATTATTATAATATAAATAGCCTTTCTGTACATTCCTCCGATATATATATAATATATTAATATTATATAAATATATTATATATTATATATAATATATATATATATTAATTTAATATATAAATAATATATATATTAATATTATATAATGTATATAATAAACTATTAAATATTATATATAATTATTATAATTAATATATTATATATAAGATAATATAAGAATTCGCACAACGGCATACACTAATATTAGGAACACTTTGAAAGAAAAACCACACCGAGAAAACCACCATCGGAAACCACGAAAGCCACTACTAAAGATACTGACTTTTTTCGACGGGTGGCTTTTGTAGCCTTTTAAATGCCCTGACTTTGGGCTTGACCTCGCAGATCAGACTTCAGACTCGCCTGCTGAATCTGATCTTGGTTGATGCTGCTTGACTGACGATGACTTTTGGACATTGTTGTATATGATTTTGAAACTGGATTTTACCTTTTTGGCTAATTTTGCCACGGTTTGCACCTAAATTTTGAGAACACTATTTTGGGTGGGCAACTAATTTGCAACCTTCGAGAGGGTGGAAAGGTGGCGCTAGCAACGGGACTATTACACCTATTTTATGGCCTAATTTCGGACCGGGCTTTGCGTCATTTTGATCTCTTTATGGTAAGCTTTTGATTTTAAATTTGCGGAAGAGTTGACTTTTGGGGCCGTGCATGGGTTATTTTGGCCACCTATTTTCGCCTAGCTTTAAGGCAGCTATTTCGATGTTTTGCTAAACTAGCTAGCTAACAGCTACACTACCATAGCCAATGGAGCTCATCAGCTGTACGTGATTTGTAGGAATTGCGCAATGAAGCATGTGTAAGGTAATGTTGAGTCCTACTTTCATCACGGTACAAGACACACCAACCAACACCACACAAACCATCACCACTTATCAATCTAGATTAACTTATCCTTAATATTTGACCTTCTTCCTACTCCCGTACAACACGAAACCTTTGGTCTTCATGGGTAATTTTGCACGAGTAATTTGGTACCTTGGTTCCGTGGGCAATTTTGCCCAGGAAATTTCGACAATCCTTTGGAAACATGTCATTTTTGCCCCACGTAATTTGATTTAGGGCTTCTATTTTGATTTTTACTGTTTCTCATGAATATTTGCTTTAATTGCTATATACAGGTAAATTGACTCACCGGAATTGTCTCTAGGGACTGCCTTTTTGATGTATTACTTGTTTGATCCGATATTACCTTCATAAATACATGTTTTACCAGTATGGTGATGTTCAATACGTAGGCTTAGTTGTTATATGTTTATGATAAGAGAGTGGGTGATGCAGGTGAGTGCAGGTGAGTGCCATGAGTGCGAATCGTGCAAGTGGTGAAGTCAAGAGTGATCTCTTGCCTTTTAAAAGACTGAGTGCACTTTTTCAAGCCTTTCTAGCTCCCTGAGCTATATCCTAATAGGGTGTTACAGATAGGTATGAGGTCGATTGGTGGTGTATAATTCTAGACTTCCTATATGGATAGTATTTTTATAACATATATCATTACTCCATAAACCTTAATTACCATATCCATTACCTGCACAACACAGGTAACTTAACCTTAATCAGTTCGAACCCTGAATTGATGTGATAGTCAAGATTGATGCCTCACTCCCCACCATTATGCTGCATTAAGCCTCACATTGATGTTCCTCATTTAACGTTGCGATTGTTCATTTTTTCCTTTGTTTTTCATTTTTATCAGTCTCTTGATTGTCTCTACTCTTGATTTCTTGTGAAATTATCTTTGTGCACCTTCACATTAAAAGAGTAAATTAATTCTTCCCAAGTTATAAGCTGCACCAGGCGAGCGCCTTCCCGCAAGATGGACCGACACCAGTGACCCGCACTAGATGAATTTTATAAGTATCCTTTTTAAATTTATATATTCGCTAAACGACGGAATTTACTGGAGTGGCTTATTATATTGACATATTTGAGTTGTTGGTTAACAAGTTTTAATCTATCTTTCTGAAGAGAGTCGAAACCAAGATTTATAAACTTTATATTTATTTTATTTTGGTAGTCTAAACCAGTGGTTTTCAGAAAACTGAGAGTGATTCAGAAAATATTTTAACATAATGTATAATTTTATTAAAACAACTTTACCCCTTAGTATAGGTATCAATAGGGTGTTATACTACTAGGATTATATAGCATTTGTTACTGCTTTCTGCTTATTGTTTACTGGCCTAATCAATGTTTTTACTGCTTAATTTTGCTTTACTGCTTTACTATGTTTACGCTTAATTCTGCTTACCTGTTTAATCCTTTCTTACTGTTAATAATATTATTAAATTATTTTTTTATTTTATGGTTTTAATACTTTTTTATTCTATTAATTTTATTTTGTTTAATACTTTATTAATTTGGATAGATATAAAGAAACCTGATCTTTTGTTGACATTTTAATAATGTAGAAATTTATTAATATGTACTTTACTACTAAAGCAGAAAGCAGAAACAGGCATGTTATACGATGACTGGGGAATATTGCATTGTTACACCCTTGCTTACTGTTAACCTTTCTGCCTTTACTGCTAAATATGTTTACTGTTTACTCTCTTTATGTTAATTTTTAGTAACTCTCTGCTATTGTTTAACTCTCTTTACTGCTTAAGCTAAAGATGTTAGTCTTTTAGTATTTTTTATTTGTATATTTATTAATAATTTAGATATTTGTTAATATGTTTTAATTTGTATGAAGATAAAACACACCCAGAGTTTGGGATGATAAAGCTTATTATTTTAGATAAATGTAAATTTTATTAAAACCGATATTATATCTGTGACATTAGAAGAAAAACTAAGTTATTAAATAGGGAATTAGTTTTTTTAACCGTTATAGTATAATTTGATTAACTGCTTACCTCAGTTTCTGGTTAATTTCGCTTTAACTGCTAACTCTTTTTAGCTGTTACCTTCCTGCTTTAACCGTTTAATTCGCTAACGTTTACTCTTCACAAGGATAAATCTTTTCATAAAGAAGTGGTAACTCTTTTCCCTTTATTTTATTTTACTTAAAACTATCTTTTATATTTATTTTTATTTTATTATATAGGTTTTTAATCTGATTTTTTATTATTAGAACCATAACAAAGGGAACAACAACAACACACAACACACAACACTAAAAAACCACTTACTTATAACACATTCCATGAGAACTTCTACCACCATTATATGACTACTTCCATTAAATACATTACCATTAATGTAAACAAACTGGCAAGCTTATACAGACTTCATTGAAAGTAAAACATTAGACATTACTTATCCTAGACCTAATTTATCACTTATCACACCCAGTTACTTATACACAGATACTTCCTAACAAGATTACCTAACCCTACATATTGTACTTACAACTCGACACAAGATTAGCACACCACACTACACAACCACACCCCAATCCGCACAGTCCATTACAATACTAACGAATTTCATACATTTTATGTTTTAATAACCACGTTATATTCATTATCTAAATTTTTCAAAGTTCTTAAAACTTCTATAATAAATCATCTATTTGGGAACAATTTTAATGCGTTGAATACTTTATGTTTATAATTTATACTCAAGTTTTAAAATATTTTACTAAATTTATTAATTTATTAACTATTTCTTATCGTACTATCAAATATAAAGATATAAGGCACTAGACTACCTCATCATCAATCTATGCATTTGTTCTATTCGCTACTCGTTACATATATTAGTCATGTATAAGATAAATAAAAATATTTTCTTTTAACTATAGCTGATTATTTTTTAAGCTTATTTATTTAAAATAACATTATTCCTTACAGATTAAATTTGTTACCTAAAATTTTCAAAGTTTTTTAAAAATATTCGGTTTTATTTATTAGTACTATGACAATGACAACCATAAACACACCCAATATGACTCCCTAATGATTAATGATTCTCCTGTAAAATGTTTAAATATACTGTATTTAGGAAAACTTTTGTACGGGGTTTAAGCTATATTTCCATGTCAATAATTTAAATGACGTTCGTAAATGGCAATATATAGATTTAGGCTAATTTGGATATACTTTTGTATACTGGTACTTTAATCTAATATAAGGTCAAGAGGTTATCCGGTACGAACTGGTTTTTTTTAAAATTATTTCCAAAGTATTCGGGTTCCTTCAACTAATAATTAAGAGGAAGATTTCTATTGTGTGGTGAGTAACTTATTAAATGCTAGATGTATTGGTAAATTATTTTAATTACCTTGTCTCTATCTGTATTGAGCAGGCGTTTTCTTTAGACATCATTAAATCATAGTATTTAGCTGTTAAGGGCACAAATTATCTGATTTGTAAGTGTTTTATTTTACTAAGTGTTTACTAGTATAATAAATATTTGAGGATCATTATAATTTACAGAATAGATAATTAATTATATTCATAAGCACCAGCTAATGAGGCACCGCAAGAGCCCCGCCCTGGTTCCTGGTCCGGTCCCAGGCGTTCCCCGGCTTCCGCGCGCGGGGCCGCAGTCAATATATTCCCGTTCCCGCACGCTGTGCGCCCGCAGGCGAATATGGCATTTATGACCACTACACTTACAAACAACCAAAACCACCACACCCGCACTCACATTACACTATCGTATAATTTAAACTTATTATATATTTGTATTTACGTATGCATTGTATATATTAGAAACCAACAAACTACAAAAAGGCAGACTGGACGAACTACACACAAAACATAGACCAACCGATTATTAGTTACATTATTAAATTTATTTTATTCATTATTACTTGTTTACTCTCCTATTGTATTATTTAGAAAATGCACCACCTCAACACTAACACCACACACACAATAGAACCTCATCTTACATATAAGTAAATTATTAAACATTTTATTATTTATTATAACTAGTTTATTTATCAGCTATTTTATTTATTTAAGACAACTGCTACCACACCACACAAAAACCAACACTACACTTACATCGCCATTGATATTTGATGCCAGTTGTGTACTTTGTTGCCTCAATTATGATCTCAGGTTTGATGCCATTGGATTTTAGTTTTGTTGCTCATTTGATATCCATTTGATGCCCGTAAGTTGAGCCTCAATGTTAAACTTAGGCTTTGTATCTGTTTAAGTGTTATCTTTGATGATCTTTGAGATTCTTTGATAAACTATATATGATGTATTTAGTTATAAGCAGTTCAAGTACAAGACACTTACAATTAAACACTTTACTACATACCTATTCTCTTTTTCAAAATATGCAACTACACATGACATGTAATCAACCCATACCTTCACACACACGAATATATATATAATTATATATATAATATATATTAATATTATATTATATATAATTATATATATTTATTAATAAATATATAGTTATATGCGGGAATTGGTCGGGCACGGGAAGCGGAAATATGCGGCGGGAGCCGAGGGCGGGAACGGCGGGAGGGCGGCGGGACGAGGGGACGCCCCACGGGAGCGGGTTGGCTTGCTTTGCGGTGGGGGGGCCTCTGCTGAGCCTGGTGGTTATGCTTATGAACTGTCAGTGAATATTATAATTTATTCTAGTGAATTGATAATTATTCTCATGTTAAGTATTTATGTATAATAATATGATATACACCGTTAGTAAATATAATACATCTTTTAATCAAATCAGATAACTTGTGCACCGCTTAACAGTAAAATGACTATGATTCTTGAAAATGAGTTGTGGTTTTAATAGAGTAATAAACCACTGCTCAATACCAAATTATAAGAAGAAAGTTGATTTTTCAAAAGACGATAAAATAATTTCGATCAATCACCCGCCGTGTTATAGAGATAAGGATTACTCGACCAATCAATACTAAGAGAACATCTTTTACTGCTAAATGGATCTTAACGATCGCACATGTGTCAGTTTGAAATTATAGTTTAAAAATCAATAATGAGATTGATTCTTGCAGTAAGCGAATTAGAGACGTTGTAATGGTCATAAAAATTAAATTATGCACTACAAAAGGATTATATAATTTTAGGATATTGGCCTTAATGTAGCTAGTGCACCACTTTTACAGAAAGGTCAGTTTTGAAAATCTATTTTGAACCTGGAAATAGGCTAAATTGCCGGGTTCAATGGTTATCCTAAGTGACCTAAGTATTTATTGTAACACATTTTACAAGAGAGAAGTCCGGTTTGTATGTGTGGATGGGGTAGTCTTGTGTTTCTCGTGATGGTATTGTAATGTCATAGATAATATAATAAATGAAACCCCGAATTATTTAAAAACTTTGGAATATTTTTAGTTAAATTGGTTAATGAAATGTAAGTGAATAGTTGTTATTTTAATAAAATCATCATATGATTTTAGTAAAATACATGTTATGTTAAGATTAGAAACTTATTTTGTTATTTAAAACTTACTACATGTCTATCGTTGATGGAAAGCCATAAGTGACTAACCAACGTGGAAAGCTTGATGTAGAGGGTGCTATGGGCTGTGCCCTTACCTGAGTTTCTTTCTAGTAGTGTAGTAAATATTTTTTAATAAATATTTCATAAAATTGTAGTAAAAGTTATTCAATCCATTATAAATAATAACCAAAATTATTTACAGTTAATATAATTCTTCTTGGGATAATAATGAGGTGAAAAATTACCTTTATAGAATTTTAAGAAACTTTGAATAATTTTTAGATAAGTTAGAATGAGTATAAATGTACGTTGTTTAAATTAAAACAAAAATTTTCAACACTTACACAAAATTTAAGTTTTTTTGTGTGATGTGTGGTGTGTGTTGTGTGGGTGTTGTAATGGTTGTGAGTGTAAGTAAATCTTGTGTGTAGGTAATCTGTGTTGTGTATATAATCTGTGTGGTTAAGTAATTGTGTGGAGTGTAGGTATATGTAGTGTCTATGGATATGTAATGTGTCCATTGTGGAATAGATGGTATAAGTATAATAAGTTAATGTTGTTAAGTGTAATGTCGGTTGGTTGTGTGACCGCATGTTGTATAGTTGTAGAATGTAACTTGTTATGGGTAAATGTAATGTGATAAGTGTAAGTTTGTGATAATGTGTCATTTTCTGTTTATTCTACTCGTATATATTTGTGGTGTGATGTGCGTGTGTGTTGTGGTGTTGTGTGTTGTGTGTTTGTGTTGTGTGTGGTGTTTTCAATAATAATATAAGGTAAGATACAATATACTATAATAATAAAATATAATAATATAAGAATTAAAATATATAATAATAATAAAATAATAATATAAAAAAACAATAAGTAAATATATGAGTTAAAGCATAAAGCAAGATAAAAGTAAGCAAATAACAGTAAATAGAGTCAGCATAAACATGATTACAAGATAAAGTGACAACAATATTATGATTATTCTTGAGAGAAGTTAAAGCAGTAAAGAATTTCTTGGTTGTCGATCTAAGAGTTGATAACACTCTATTTTATCGTTTGCTTAGGGTTGTAAAGATATGTTTAATAAAATTTAGTACAATTTTATTAAAATAAATGTTTTATATGCGAAACTCTGTTGTTTTATCTTCATTAAATTAAAAATAAATGTCATAAAGCCCAGAAATGAAATAATAATAAAAGTATAAAAAATAATATAGCAGAAAACATATGTTAATAAATATGCATGAGTTATAGTAAAGCATAGAGTTAAAACTGTAAAGCTGTAACGCAGATATTATCACCAGTAAAGCAGAAAGTTAGATAAACATAGTTCAAGAGTAACAGAAATGTAACGGTAAGAGTAAAACAAAGCAACTAATCCCTAGTATAGTAACCCTCTATTTTACTGTTTCTGTTTAGTTGTAAGTATTGTTATTTAATAAATTTTTACAATTTTTTAAATAAATGTTAATAGAAAGACTATATGTGTTTTTATTGTTCATTAAATTACAAATAAAAAAAAATTAAACAAATATCTAGAACATATAAAACGTTTCACATACTGCAATCTGAAATCGCTTACATAATGTAAATTAAATTATGATACAGCAGTAAGCAGAGAGTAAAAGAAGAGAGAGTAAAGCCAGTAAAACCTGAGTTTAAAGCGTAAGCAGTAAGTTAAAGCGTAAAATAGTTAAGCATAAGTAGAAAGTTAAAGCAGTAGCATTAAACAAGCATACTATCCCAGGTTGTTAGGTAAATAACTCTATTGTTTTATGCTATTAACTGCTTTAAGGATGTAAAGTAATTGTTTTATAAAATTTTCGTTACATTTTTAGTATAAAATGAATGTTATTATATAAACTTGTAAATTTATTCAAAACTACATACAAAAATTTTAAAAATTTATAATTAAAATTTAATTATAGTAATTAAGTCAAATAATGTTAATTACTACTTTTTTGATAAATGTTTGTAATCAGTTACAGTTTGACTTAGCGAAAATGTTTAATAACAATGTGAAGTAAAGAAATAAATGATGACTCGTATATATTTGAAAGAAATTAGTTGAATGTTTAAGTATGAAATAAATATGAAACTTATAGTTATATTTTTTCCATTCGCGTGCGGATGACCTGTGGGTGCGGGCCTCATCCTTTGCGGGATGGGTCCTTGCTGTGCCATGGTGGGCTAGTTTATAACCTTGGGAAGAATTAAGGATATACTCTGTTCTATGATGTGGAAAGAGATAGCCATTAAAGGTGATTTCATCAAAGATGAATCATTCATGATAGATAGTACAAAGATGACGTATTCAAAGATGATCTAAAGATGCACCTTCAGAAGTTTGAGTTCATCAATCTGAGACATTAATGCTATGAGGCTCAATGCTGAGGCATAAATGCTGAGACATTTAATGGTGAGGCATTAATGCTGAGGCATAAAAGTTGAGGCGGTGTAAGTGTAAGTGTAACTGTGTGTGGGTGTGAGTGTAAGTGTCTATGGTTTAATGGTAAGTGTCTATGCGAGAGTGTAAGTGAATTATAAGGTTTATAACTATCTCATAGTAGGAAGCATTCTACAGATTGTAATATACACCAATAGAATCTAATTACTTATTACATGGGAGACCCCTATAGGGCTTTCTTAGGCTCAGGAGAGGCTGAAAAGGTTGATAAAAAAGTTGGCACCGTTGCACTAGTGAACTACTTTGGACTATGTGGCACCTCACCTGGCACATGTGGCAACTCACTTGCACTCATTGGCACTCATATGCACTTCACTTGGCATCTGGCACTCTGCATCATCAATTCATAGAACCTTAGAACTCTACTAGATCCCTTACGGTGATTGGGAACCATCGAAACCATCAAGTTAGTGGGTCAAAATGAGCCATGTTATTGGTAAGGTCAAGGCTAAATTCAGGTCAAACAGGTATGACATCAAAACTGGCTAAGTCCTAAGGGAGACAAAAAATACCGCGTGGTAAATTTGAAGGTATATGGCAAGGTAAAAGCGATAATATCATGTAAAACAGGTAAGATCAAAAAATAGGGCAAGCCCCTACGGAGATCAAATACCCGTGGTCAAATTCGATCTTGGAACAAGGTTGTCGAAAATTTGGGCAAAATTGCCATTGGAAGACCAAGGTCCACGATGACCAGCAATGGTGAGCCATGAAGACGAAAGGGTGGTAGGTTTTTGTACGGAGTAAGTGTAGAGTAAGTGCATTATTATGGGTTATGTAAGTGTCATTAGTGAATGTGTGTTATAGTGGTGTGTGTGTGTGTGTGTGTGTGTGTGTGTGTTGTGTGTGTTGTGACAGCTGATGGATAATAAGTTAGACGAATTCTTTCTCAACAACACAGCTGGATTTACCAGGTATGCACTCCACCTACAATATACTTACGCAATAGTCATCATTAGCCAAAGAAATCATCAACAAACACCATATATATGGTTCACTAATATACCATAAATCTATATTGATGACACAAATTAACGAGTACACCGGCTTTATAATGACAAAAGTAAACACTTCAAAGCAAAAGAAAATCTTTCTTAAAGGTTGACAAGCGTGATGGTGTGTGCTGTCAAAACATAATACGAGCCTAGGCTAAAGGCCACTCTAAGTTGCATCAAAGAAAGCATACAACCTGAGCTAGGTGGTCACCGGACCTAAGGAGATATTTTTAAAGGAAGTAAATCTCATCTATACAACACACAGTCTCCAAGACGACCATAACATTTCTAACCCCTTATAAACAATTCACATCCCAAGAACAAACACAACAGTCACCACAACTCCAGCCAACATTCAAATTAAACGAACACCACCACAACCAAGAATTTCATTCTTTCAAACAGTGATCAACAGAAAAGCTTACACCGACATAAATAAAACTATACACCCTCATCACACTTCACCACATTGACCCAACACTACATACACCAAGTCATACAGCTCATGCTCAAACTCCCAAACATCATAATGGGAGGAGATTTCAATGTCAACGCCCATCACCAGATATGGTACAAAGACCGAAAACACAAGACCATAGAGGAACCCCATCATAAATATCAAAAATTTAAATCACCTATAACATCCTCAACAGAAAAAAAACATTTCCACACAGACATTTTCCTACCACAATCTACCAATTCAAACACATCAACAGACCTAATATTATACTTCCCAAACCTCCATACAAAACTTCAATGGCAAACACAAACTGAACTAAATTCCGATCACCTCCCCATAATCATAAAATATCAAAATACTAACAAAACTAACCACCTCTTCAGAAAAAAACATATACAAACTACAAAAAAGCAGACTGGACAAAATTTTTAGAACATATAGACAACAACATACAACCAATAAATATCACTAACACCACAACACTAAATATAGCTATCCAAAATTTCACGTCAACAATTCAAAAAAGCCACAAGCCAAAACATTCCCTGGGGATACCTTAAAAAATATAACCCAACCCTAACACCTGAAATCTCAAATCTGATTAAACAACGCAACTTAAAAAACAGCTCAACAAACACAACAAACTAGAACACAAATCAATAATTTAAACACTCAAATCACTAATCTAACCAAAACACTCACATCAAACAACTTTCAAACATTCCTAACAAAAAACCTACAAAACACAAATAACAACAGAATGTGGAACACTATAAAAATACTGAACAATGCAAAAAACACCCATACTCCTGCACATGAATAAATCAAAAACCCAAACTCTCAACACCCACAAACAACAAAACAACACATAAACATCCTCGCTACACATTTCGCAAAACAAAGTCATAAAACACAAACATCCGTAGCTCACATTTGCAAAACAATGTTCATAAATCCACTCTACCTCACTTAAAATAGGGAAACTAAATCCCTTAAAAAGAAAAAGATATAAACGGCCAAACAATAGAAATAACACCAACTGACATGAAAAACATCTTTTTAAAACCTTAAAAACTTACCACGCGACCGCTACCGTGACAACATCTTCTACAATACAACTCAAACACCTTGGGAAAACACCTGCTACCTGACCATTATACACACAATGATATATGTCACTTTATTAGGATTCATCTGGAAAAAAAGCAATTATATCATCTACATAAAACTAACTACCTTAAAAGAACTAGCGGTTGACGTTGTGGAATCGCCCCATTCTGCTCCAGCCCTCTCCCCAGATCACATGTGAATACAGTCAGCCAGGCCTAAGAGATGCGGTACAGCTCGGCATGCAGATCACAGAACGTGCGTAGACATAAACGATTGCAAACAAGCCAATGAGGTATTTTCCTTTATCCGAATCGATATCTATATAATATAATATATATATATATATTCGAGTATATATTATATATATTATATATGACTTATATCTATGATAAATATTCATAGCTGATTATAGATATATATTATATATTATATATATATATATAAATGTATTTTCTTCAAACGTTGATGTTCTAGCATGTTAATGAAAGAACCGAGGTTACGTATGGACAGTCGTATGGAAATTTCTCTAATGTTTGCGTCACGGGACCATCGGGGGGTGTGGATAGGATTTCAGCGGGAAGGCCCGTTTCAACCAGACATTCTACACTTTACAATTCAAGAATCCTCATCGCCCGAGTGGACGTTGGGCTTTTACCCATACTTACGCGGCATATCAACATCCAGTCGCATTATCGATAAAGACCTGCAGACGAAACGCCGCTTATGGTGTTGAACGATGTTTTACAGTTTGATTCTCTAACATGTAATGCAATATTCACGCTATATGCCATGATTCATATAGTATATGATAATTTATATCTATTATAATATATATATATATATATATATATTATATAATTAGTCTATATTATAATACATATATTATGAATATATAAATATATATATATATATCATACATGGTGTGTGTGAATTATAGTCTATCTAGATTGTGCAGAAACGCACTGACAGCTGAACCGTTCAGTCACATATCAGCCCACGTGATTAATTCCGTCCTCAATCGGAGTGCAGGGGAAAGAATAGACCCTCCAGACAACCGGAAGTGATGAATTGCATGGCGAGTTCATTCCTCCACTCGACTGTAATGTATAAAGAGGGTTATATCTTAATGACTGGGTTCTCCTGATTAGGACACTCTCTGTTAAACAAACACACGGTGACACTCCTACGTTAATTGTATTGTCATGACGACAAGTATCATATTATGACTATACTATAGTATATATATATATATATTATATATATATATATATTTATATATATATTATATATATATTCTAATATATATTTGTGTTAGATATGTTGCATCTCCTGAAAGCAATGTCTCTATATTCATTACAAGAAATTTAATCAACAAAGAGAAACTTCTAATTCGCATCCGTGAGACTGGGTCATCATACATATTCGCCGACGATGACGATGATGGGGTGACAGATGACATGGTTAACTAGTCAGTAATAAACTACTGCTATCGACATACGGGGAGATTAAAAATAAATATCCATATCTACATTATAATATAATATATATATATATATATTATTACTATATATATATATAATATAATATAATATAATATATATATATTATATATATATAAATATAATACATCTGTTGAAGTTTTGTACCGCAGATGCTCCAGATAAGCGATGATGCGTATATGATTCAGGATGGGAGTACATCTAATGATCTACACGTCGCAGCAGACGTTCGCTCCCCCTCCACGAATACGAAAGTACAAACCGAAGAATCCACCACTCATGAAACGCGGGTATGTGATTGACTATGCTAATGAAAATATGATATTGATAATTAAACCTGTAATACTTAATTTTTTTATATATTATATATATATATATATATATATATATATATATGACATGAATGACTAACTGCATTGAAAGAGAATGTATCAAAATATATATAATTGAAAATATGTTATATAAATTATGCTTACTTCAAAAATTTAGCAAACGCTGCATACAGTATAAGATTCTATAATATATATATATATATATATATATATATATATATATATATATATATATAATCTATAAAGAATATATATTTAAGAGTATATATAGCATCATTATCAAAAGTATAAATAATATATATCACCCTAAATAAAATCCATAGTTACCCATTACCATAACCAAAAATATAAAAACTACTAATAAATATATAAAATAACAAATATACTACTATATATATACAATTTTCATCTCCCACAGAATCAATCTTCGAACCCTCCATCTGTTGAGATAAAGATTAGCAAAAAAGACCAAAAAAACGTAATCCCAAGGGTAGCGAAGCCCCGAACAGTACTGCCGCCCAACATTTGTACCGCTTAATAACATAAAAGTGCTTCAAAGATCCTATACACTCGACAGCCCGAAAATAGACAAACCATCAGAACCGTAGCGAGAGATCACAAAGTGCGGCCAAACCGCAATAAGAAAAATAAAACACCTTAAATATATAAAAGAGCCAATAAAAAATATATATATAATATATATATATATAAAATAAAAAAACCATGACTAAAAACAAAGTACAAGGGTAAAAAGCGCAAGATAAAAATAAAGGTTGCAAGCAGAATTGATGAGGTATATACCGGAACCTAGTTAGAGCAACGGGAGATATTCGAAAGGGAATCCCAAGGGTAGATAGAAAGTGGCCCAATATTAACTATATATAAGGAGAAGAAAGATGAATATATAGATATATAGTAATAATATATAGAGATATATATATATATATATAATAACCTATGTAAAAGCCAGAAGAGAAAAAAAGAAATAAAAGAAAAAACAAAAATAAAAGTATTAAATAGAGAGGAAATATTCCCAGATCTAACCGCTTTTTTTTATTTTTGTATAGTGCCGCCTGAAAGCCATTAACAAAGGATGAGTAACTTCATAGATTTTGGTAGACCTGTCTCTTACTCTCTTACATCTTCTATCTCTCTCTCTCTCTCTCTCATCTCTCTCTCATCTCTCTCTCGTCACTCTTAAGAAACTAGAAGTATTACATTGAAGAATGGTGTTACCTTATAAGAAAACGGGTTAAGTGAAATAGAGGATATAAAAAATAAAAATAAAAAATGTGAATGATAAATAATGAGAAAAAAGCTGCAGTAGAAGAGGAAGAGGAGGGATAATAAAAGAGGAAAAATAAAAAATATGAATAATTGTGCCCAAAAGAGGAAAAGTCTTAGGGAATTTGAACCCAAATTTCAGAATGAAGTGAGAGAAAGGCGTAACGAGAAATAAATAAATGAAATAATCAAATAATAATTAGAGAAGAATAATAAAATTAAATAATAATATCATAAATAATTAATAATAATAATTAATAATAAATAATAAGGAAAGAAGAAGAGAAGAAAGAGAGGGAAGGATGGAAAGAGATAGAAAAAAATGACTCGACAAAAAAGTTAAATCGCATTCATGCTTTTTTTGCGAGGGGTGATGGCAGGGTAAAATTCAAAGAAGTAATGTGTTAAAACGATAGTTCCATAGGATAATGAGACTATAGAGAAGGGCGTGGAAAAAATGTGGCAGAAAGATGTCGGAGCGGGGTGTGGAGATAAGCGGTGAGGACATAATCTCAGGGATCTCCAAGGCTATCGATTCTATATCGCTGCATCCCGCCCAGAAACAGTTCTGATGTTGTATGGTGTGTTGGATTCGTTTGTCAGGATTGAGTGGTGTGGTCTGATTATCCCTCCCATAAAACAATGCTGAGTGAATATGCGCTATTGTTGTTGCTGCTGTTTGTTAGCTTGTTATGTCTCTAGTCCATACAAGCCACCTTCTGTATATCTGCTGCTGGGTTTCTGGAAGTGATTAGAGAATTGTGAGAGTGAAATGAGTAGAAAAGAGAACCCTCGAAAAAAAGAGCGCGAAAAAAAGATGGTTCTGAACACAGGACCGGAGAAGAGAAGAAGAAACACATCGACAATACACATACAAAATACGACCATCTACGTCTCGAATGTACTCTCTCTCTCTCTCAGTCATCTCTCGTCTCCGTCTCTCACCCTCCCTGCTCGTCTTTCTGCATTCTTTCGTAACCAATCATACTCTCTCCAATCCAGACAGCTCTGGAACGAGGTTTCTGCAACTAGGCATAGCTGCATGAGCGAATGCGCTCACCATATCCGTAAACCCTGAAAGCTGACCTTCCATACACGCAGTACGTCCATGACTAAAACGCAAGTGTCTAACCGTCTCTCACCTTCTCTCTCTCGGGCTCCAAAGAAGAAACGAGTATTTCGCCAAACAATTGCGTGAGAACAAAACTAATACTTAGAACGCTAGGCCTTATCAGGCCAACGGAGGAAAAAGATTACTATGTGAAAAACAAACAATTACACAATTAAAGTTGCTGCACAAAAGAAAAATATATAAAGAAATAAGAAATGATAACGTGTAATAACTTAAAATAAGGAAAAATGGAGAAAAAAAAAAACAGGATTGAAAAATAATAAAAGAAATAAAGATGAGAACAAAACATAAAACAGAATAATAAAGATAAAGAATAAGAACAATTCCGAAAAAAAAAATAATAATAAAAGACACAAGGAAAATAAAAAAATCGGTTTAAAAATCGTTAATATGAAAAAACAAGTAAAAACCTAGTCAACTTTTCTATGAAAAAGGCGACCTGGCAAACCAAAGGAAGCCCACCAAACAACAAGAAGAAACGGACGAAAACAGTGCAAGGTAGGAACACAACGCTAAAAAGCAAAGATAATAATGGAAATAACTGAAGAACCTGCCCACATGGAAGCTCCCACGACGGAACAAAATGTAAAAATCGCATTTCATGGCTTCATTACAAGGGCGCAAAACAAGAAAACTGAACAGAAAGCCATAGTACCATTACAACACCACAGAGAAGAATCGTGAACACAGGCCCCCGGCGTACCCAATAGGCTATATGAAATAAAAACGGCTTCTCACGTCAGACATACTCTTCGTACATAACTTATAATACAGTACGTAGTTGACGAGACAGTAGAAAGCTGAATAACACACCAAGATCGTAGCAGTAGATATCCTCACCTGTCCAAATGGTTCGTATGTAAGGTATCTGTAGCGATGCTGAGTCCAATGTTGCTGTAATAATATCGTTGTACCTAGTGTGTGGTGGATATGATAGTTGCATGCTGTTTTGAGTTAGAATCTCGTTAATTGATGAAAAAGAAATGCTTCCTGAAATCCTTGCTGGCACATATCCCCATGACGGTAGGATCTTAATGAGAGAGACAGCGAAAAGAGAAGAGGGCAAAACTACAGCCAGAATGAGGAGAACGCGAAAATGAGTATCGGGACCCCGAAGAAAAGAGAGAGCAAGAAGAAGGAAACATGCTTCTCCTCTCTCGGCTCTTCGGAAACTACTGCGTAAAACCTTCTTCCCGTCTTGCTCCAATCTCCCTACCCCTCTTACTACCCTACATATCCAAGAATACCTGTGCCGAAAAAAACCGCATGAGTCTATCTCTCACAAATACCATGCGGTCTGCGTCACATAATATACTCTCTCCTCTCTCTCTCATACTCTCATCATTACCATTCCTCTCTCCCTGAGTTGCCCTTTCCTCCACTTCGCTCTCTCTCTCTCTCTCTCACTCTCAGAAAAGAAAGAAGAGCAGAGGTTAATTACTTTCAAAGGTACAGCAAATAAGGAATGTCGCAAGTTGCCCACGAGGAAAAAAGATTAAGGCAAACGAAGATTTTACAAAAGACGCTGAAAATAAATTATAATAAAAAAAGGAAAGCAAATAAATAGAAGGAAAACTTCCCTAAAATGGTCGACACAACAATGACATCAAAAAAATTTTAATGGAGAAATAACATGCAAACTCCAACAATGAGTATAATAATCCAGATAAATCCAAATATAATCCCACCGAGAAACTATACAATTGGAATGGAAGAAGCAATTAATTGGCATAACAAAAAAGATCCCAAAACAAGATAAATGACAGACTCCTCGCACAAAAAAAGATTAAAATCGCAGTTCATAAGCGATTTATGTGAAAGACATAAAGCGACCAAACAAGAAAAATCAACAAGATGGTAAACTACACCAGTCACGCTTAAATCGATGAGCTAGCCAATATTAAACCTTGCAAAAAAGGCATGGAAAGTAGACTAGTGAGTCTTATGTATGACTCTGATTAGAACATCATTTTAACATATAAATTACGCTTACGCCATAATAAGGTCAATTAGATATTGCAAAAATTAAATATACGAAAGAAAATAAAAAGAGCGGGCACACCCCATAACCACCAGAAGGAAAGACCGAAGGACCAAAATGTACCGTTTAACTCTTCAAACGACGACGTTGACGTGGTCATTTTCATTCTTTTTGCAATAATATTGTAAAGAAGAAACATAAGAAAAATACCCTTCTAATGTATAGTTTTTTAGATTATATGTTGTAATAGTATGTTTAGCATGGATTTGAAATATGTATATAGTTGTATGTATATGTATAGTTGTTATATAGTTTAATGTAACATATATATATGTATTAAAAAATTAATTTACTGCTGGTACTATGATTTTACTGATTAGTGAGAATATATTTAAATTGAGAGAAGATGATAAAAGAAATATATTATAATATGAATTAAAATTGTAATAGATAAAAAAATAATAATCAAAATAATAAAATATAGGATAAATATATATATATATAGAAAAATATAGAAGTTAAAGTAAAAATAGAGGAATAGTTTAATAAAAAAATAGGCAGACAAAAAAAAAAAAAAAATCAAAAAAACTCAGAAAAAAAAAAAAAAACTAAGAGAAAACAGTAAAGATATATATGATAAAAAAAAAGATATCCAGTCACGCGTGCAAAACCGAGAGCCAACGACAAAGACTTATTCTACCGATCTGTAATAAAAAAGAAGAAATGAAACTAATGATTAAAGAAAAAGAGTCCGATTGATACTCTATTGAATGTATAAACTTCCATAAGCAAAAAAGAAATAAGAGGGAATATCATGAAGATAGAACAAAGTTTAAAACATCAAGTAAGACGAAAAAACAAAAAAATAAACAAGAAAATGGGAAAAATAGTATTTAACTAATAAAGAATTAACCGTTTGGATTAAATAATTAATGGTTTAAAACAAGCGAAAAAAAAAAATAAAATAAAGAACAAAAAACTCAAAAGAAGATATCGATAAACAAATCAAATCAACTATGCTACTCAATTATAAAAAATACAACGATATCTAACTGCATCTGACGATCTGACATGAACTACTAAAACTTGACTTCAGAGAAAATAAAAAATAGAAAGATAAAATAAAACGACAAGATGAAAGAGAAGCTGAAATTCTATTGAAGAAAGGATATAAGAGTGGAACTACCACAGAAGAAGAGGATAGAGTATAAAAAGAAAAAAAATGAAATGAATAGTTAAAATATGATAGGTAAAATAGAGAATAATAATTTAAGAATGAAATAATAATAATAAAATAATAAATTTACTAAGTATGGCAATTTAAAACAATGACTTTTCATCAATAACAAATAAGAAGAGAGAGAGAGAGAATGGAAAAAATGACTCGACAAAAAAAAATAAGTTGAAAAATCAATTGATTTTT
>JABUQX010111336.1:37500-40562 GCA_015478945.1 Trachelipus rathkii | reverse complement strand
TTTTCACCAAAAAAAATTTCCAGAAAAAAATTCATACCAGGATCCGGCTCCGGCTCCGTTCCGGCTCCGATCCGATTCCGTTATGACTTCGGCTTGCCTCCGGATTCCGGACTAAAGGTTCTGCATTATTTGATAACTGTTCAGCACGTCATCTGGTAATAAATTTTTACCTAAAAAAAAAACTATTGTTGAAAAAAATTCATACTCTGGCTCGGCTCCGGCTCGGGCCGGCTCCGCTTCGCACCGTGGCGCTGGCTTCGACTCGCTCCGGATCCGCTTGGATCCGCAAGATTCTGCACTAACTTGAAAATGTTGTAGTACGTTTTCTGGCAATAAATTTTCATCTAAAAAATTTATTTCATGACGGATGGTTACAGCTGTGGCAATGGCACCAGCACCAGCTCCTGCTCCTGCCCTAAAGGTTAGGCTCCCCCACCTCCCCCTCAAAGGGATTTATTGATACACAAGCCTACTCAGTAGAGTTGAGATATGAAAAAAAAAATAGATTTTCTATAATTATAAGTAAACTTTTTTAACCTAAGCCGACCTGGAATTATAATTGACTGGAATTGAAAATTTTTAGTTCGACACCTCTCTCTAAAAAAATTTCAGTATCTAAAAAAACATTTGAATTTAAAAATTATACACCATTATTCAGGAGGAATTTTTCTATAAATCTAGATAATAAAAAAAAATTGAAAATTTTGTTTGACTTCAAAAAAGTAAAGGGTCCGAGGATAAAGTCTCCCTTATAATCCTCGACCGTAAATTTTTAAAGTTCAAAAATAAAATTTTCACATTTTTTTTTTTTATATCTAATTATTAGAAAAATTCCCCTGAACATCATCGTGTAATTATTTTTAAAAATATCTAAATAAGTTTTGAGGCTCTTTTAATTTATTTAGAATGGTGTCGAACTAAAAAATTTCAATTCAAGTCAAAATTCACCAAATGCTTAGAGTTTTAAAAAAAAGTTTTTATTTATAATTATAGAAAATTATTTTTTTTTCATATTCTCAAACTCCACCCATTCTTCGGATTATACTCAGTCAAATAAATGGAATCGAAGCCGACCGGATACCGGATCCGGAGCCGGAGCTGTTGCTGGAGTCGGAATCGGAGCCGGAGCCATATCCTGGGTATAATTTTTTTTCCCAGAAATAATTTTTTAGATTAAAAATTTATTCCCAGAGAAAACGTACTAAACAATTTTCAATAGTGCAGATCCTTAGTCAGGAGCCTGAATCTGGAGCCGGATCGAAGCCAGGAGCCGGTTTCGGAGCCGGAGCCGAGCCGGAGTCGGAGCCAGGCAATTATGAAATTTTTTCAACAAATATTTTTTTAGGTGATGAAAAATATTGGGCCCCCAAGGGAAAAAAAAAAACCCCGTATTTGCCTGAAACAGTTATCAAATAGTGCCAGAAAAACTATTCGGATCCCTAATCAGAAACCGTCATACCAGATCCGGAGCCGGATCCGGACCGATCCTTTGTATGAATTTTTTTCGGAACATTTTTTGACGTGAAAAATTTATTGTCTGAAGGCGTGTGCCGAACAATTTTCAAAAGTGCAGAAAACCTAATCCGGATCCGGAGCCGAGCAAAATGTTTCAGAGCAGATCCGGTCGAATCCGATCCTAATCCTGGGTATGAATTTTCTCAGAAAATTATTTAGGTGAAAAATTTATTCAGAAGACTGAACTGGATGTCGTACGGTGTAGAACATTTAGTTGAGTCCGGAAGCCGAAGCCAAAGTCGTATCCGGAGCCGTATCCGGAAGCGGATCCTGGAGCCGGATCCTGGGTAGGAATTTTTTCGGAAATATTTTTTTGGGAAAAACTTGTCAGAAAGGCGTGCCGAACAATTTTCAATAGTGCAGAAACCTTAGTCCGAATCCGAGCCGAAGCGAAGTCGGAGCCAATCCGGAAATCGGTCCGGCACCGGATCCTGAGATGAATTTTCTTCAGAAAAATTATTGAGGTGAAAAATTTATTTCAAGAAAACGCTGACAATGTTCAAATAGTTCTAGAAGCAATAGTCGATCAGGAGCCATATCCGGAAGGCCGGATCCGGAGCCTATCCTGGGTATGATTTCTTTTCGGGGAAATATTTTGTTGAAAAATTCACTTGTCAGAAGACGGACCGGAAATAAATTTATCCAATAGTCAGAACCTTAGTAAGATCCGAACCGAGCTGAAGTCGAGCGGCCGGATCGGATCGATCATGGTATAATTCTTCAGAAAATATTTTTAGGTGAAAATTTATTCAGAACGTGCTGAGGCAAATGATCACAATAGAGTAGAAACATTAGTGGATCCGAGCCGAGCCGAAGTCGTTTATACCTGAGCCGGTATCGAGCCGGATCACGGTATGCATTTTTTTCGGAATATTTTTTGGTGAAAAATTTATTTCCAGAGACGTGCCAACAATTTTCAAAATAGTGCAGAAACCTTAGTCGAATCGGAGCCGAAGCTGAAGTCGGAGCCGGATCCGGCATTCGGATCCGATCCGGGTATGGAATTTTTCAGAAATATTTTCTTGAGGTGAAAAAATTTATTTCAAGACGGACTGAACAATGTTCAAGCTTATTCTTAGAACATTAGTACGGATTTCGGAGTCCGAGGTCGTATCCGGAGCCGTATCGGAGCGGATCCTGGGTATGAATTTTTTCGGGAAATATTTTTTTTGTGAAAAAATATATGTCAGAAGACGTGGAACAATTTTCAAATAGTGCCAGAAACCTTAGTCGGGTCCGGAGCCGAAGCCGAAGTCAGAGCCGGATCCGGATCCAGATCCGGATCATGGGTATGAAATTTCTTCAGAAAATATTTTTTTAGTGTGAAAAAGTTATTTCAAGAGATACGTGACTGAGCAATGTTCAAAGCGTAAAAACATTGATCGGAACGGAGCGAGTCTAAATTCTTCCGGGCCAGTATCCGAGACCGCGGTTCCTGGGTACAATTTTTTCGGAAACTATTTTTTTGGTTGAACAAAACCTTTGCAGAAATGCGTGCACCGAACACTTTTCATAGTGCAGACACCTTGTCGAAAACCGAGCCGAAG
>JABUQX010111336.1:0-32500 GCA_015478945.1 Trachelipus rathkii | reverse complement strand
ACTCACAATTCCGCCTCTCGCTCCTATTTTAAATACCTTTCAATAATATTTGATAGATATTTTGTACTTTAACCCTCACCATCCAATCTCACAGACATTTCTAACCACATAAACATACATCCCAACATTAAATTTATATAGAATCAATAACAAGACTCTTCCCTTTCTTGACCACTCTATATCTGCGAACGCCAGAACATTTTACAAATTCAGTCTACAGAAAAACCCGCTGCTAACCCTAGCTAACATCTGTTTTTTCCCACCCTAAATACCAAATTTGCATTTTATCTTCGACAATTTATTTAGGCCCTAAAATTTGTAGAGCCTCCTCTACCTACAATCTCGAATTAGATGTTTATCTCTACTACTTTCCTTAAACTCACTACCACAAACATCATTTGAATTACGTCTTATCGCGAGCCAGGAACACTTTATACCCCAATCGAGTACAAACAGTACACGCACCTTCATTTCTATCACTACCTCCCATATTCACAATACAAGTAAAAAATTATGCTACTAAATCCAGTACACATTTCCCTCTCAAATATTCTCCCTTCAAAAACTTTTAACACCTCACACCACAAATATACCACACTTTCACAATATCGTATACAAAATTCCCTGCTTCATTTGTACAAACTTACATCGGAAGAACATGAATTCACCCGCTAACAATTACCCAGCATAAATATGACCTCCAAATAACAATCCTTAAACTCTGCCTTACAATCCACAAGATCCACCCTCACCATTTATAACACTGACCACATAAACCTTATTATTGATTGAAAATTTACACCTGAGAAACCTTTCCGAATGATGCAATTAACAAAAAATAATTTTAACATACAGAAAATGAATACATTATAGATCCTATTTTAAAAAGCATAATTAAACTCTCACCATTTTCTTAAATTTAATAACAAAACTTGTCTTGATATTATTATTGCTATTAATTTTATTTACTATATTAGTCATATATTACAAATACTAAATTAACCTTTAGGCCGAAGTATAGATGACTTACTTAATAATAATTTTACTAATAATAATACCAAATGTAGAAAATTTTCTCTGCTGAATTCCTGGTACTAATCTCTAGAGTATTATTATTCTAATTTATCTTAGAGGTTTGTTATTATCATTCTGCTATAATTATATAATATATATAATTTATTATATATATAATATATATAATACTATTATATATATTATAATAATATATATATAATATATATATAGGATGACAAAACCATGGTTTTTAAAAAAAAACAAAAACCATTGTTTATTTTAAAAAAAACACGTTTCTAATTTGTTCTTTTTTTGGGTTTTATATCTGGTTCTCCTTTTATGTAGTTTTTAATGGTTTAATAGATTTTAAAGGCAAAAAATCACTACTGGAAACATACACATGTGCTAACACATATTTTTAAAATTCCTTAATAAATTATAGATTTTAAATTTCAAAGTTTAAATTAAAACTGTTAACTGGTATAAAATTATTATTTATTTTGGAGTATTTACCATAAACTCAAGTAAAAATGATGAGGATCTATAATAATATATAACTCTATCGAAAAAATTTTTACTTTATTAATTTTAAACCAAAAAAGATTATTATATTTGCAATGATGCACCAAAAATATAATTAATGGCAATTGCGACTATGACGGACAATGTCACTTTGTAAATTTGAATCTCTTTAAAGATGACAGAATGATAATTTACGCAAAAGAAAATCCGCTCTTACGATCCACAATTTCCACAAAATCCTACACACCCACATATAGTTTTATAAACTTTTGAAATGTAATCAATGGGGTTAGAAAATGATCCTACAGAGCCGAACAAGAATCATGTTAAACATTTATTACCAATATAATATTATATATATAATATAAATACTATATATACTATATATATATATATATTATTAAAAATTATACTATATATATATATATATAATATTATATATATATATCTAATATATTATATATTTATATATTATATATTATATATATATATATATATATATACTATATATAATATATATATAATATTAATATATATATATAGCTATATACTAAATAATATAATCATTCTCACAATAAAAATTTGCAGAAAAATTTTTATTGCCTTCGATTGAAAAATTGAGAATATGAGAAAACCATATCAACATGCTAAAGGAAATCATTAATAAATAATTTTAAATATTATGCAGTTTTTTTCATTGTCAAACCATTGGTTTTTTTATTGGTTTAAACCATGGTTTAAACCAATGTTTAAACCAAGATGTTTGTAATCCCACGGGCCCCTTATATATATATATATAATAATATTATATATATATATTATATAATTATAAATATATATATTGATATATTATATTATATATATATAATTATATATAGTATAATTATATATATATATTATATATATAATATAATATATATATATAATATTTATAGTTTATACTATTCTAGAGTGAATATTATTAGTATAGATGATATATATAAAATTCCTAAATTTCACCTTTTATTGAGAGTATGGGCTTTGAACCACACCCTCCCTGATGGTAAAGCAGGTTGTGTACACCCGACCACGATAAGCTTAAAGAAACCCATCGTTTTACTTCGCTAGATACTTTCTACCAGAGAATAGTACCGTCAATCTGACAGTTCACCTTGGCAAATCTCCCGCTCACAACTCGGGTCATGGTCAAACAGGGTAAGTGTAAGAGATTAATTTTGTTCAATATCATGTATTACAGAGATCATGCTAAGTAAATACGTCTGAGTTATAATGATATATATAAATCCCGGTATAATTTCATTTTATTGTAGAGAATAGGTTTTGAACCACACCCCAAGGGTACGTAACACACACTGCTTTACCTATAATATAAGTATACTATATATATTATAATATATATATATATAATATTATATATAGTTATTAATATATATATTATATATATTATATAATATAATATATATCATTAATATATATTATATATACTATATATATATCCTAATATACAAACTTCTTTAACATACTTCCTAACGAATAAAGTCATTGCGGGGGATCAATAAATTATTTGTTGGATTTAAATTACAAATGTACTTTTTATTTAAACGCTACAGTAAGTGAGAATGCAGTGTGCTGCAGACAAAAATTCACAATTCTTTAAGCGCCGTAGAAAACGCGTCGCTCGAATTTCCCATTGCCTCAAAATAAACTTTCTTTTCAACTTTCTGACTGTCATTTATTTCGTTTCTTTTCGTCATTGTTCATGTTAAAGATTACTTATTCACAAATTTTCAATTAAAATATTGCATTAATAATAATATATATAATATAGTATAAATATAACTATATATTATATTATTATATATATATATATTATATATTATATATATACTATATATATATATATATTAATATATCATATATATTAAATATATATCCACCTTCTTTCCAAAGACTGGGGGTAAGGGGGGTACGTGACATGCACCGGAAACAGAAATAGATGAAGATATGACCAAAAGTCGAAAAGAAACCTCATTTTACCTATAGTGAGAATATCGCAGCTAGAAAATCACCCTTACAGGCTCCACTGGACCGCGACGACCCTCACTATGGCCTTTCTCAAATAGGGTCAATCTCTTGGTCCACTTGGGCAACGACAATATCCCCTACAAACCCGACCTTTCTCTATTATGCACCTTTATTCTCGCTCTTCCAAACTCACATTTCTAACTCACATTCCTTTACTGAATCAATCCCCTTTTTAGGTTTCCAGCCGGTCGATACCCAACATACTTCACCACTAATACATCGCCTTAACAACGACGACTATCATCATCTTTCCACATGACAACCATCTCAACATACTTCATTTAATCTCTTATTTATCCCTCCTCACCACCAACTAACTCCCTAATGGGTTCATTCTCATTTATCAATTCTCTTACCTAACACTCCCCTAAGGTTGTCCATCGAACACATATTGTACTTTTAGACTCTATCCTCTTAATTCCAGACAGAGTTCTTTACACTATACATTAACACAGAACAACACCCTCATGTAAGCCCTAGCGCACTCAAATCGTCCCTTTATATCCACTAACGACTGAATTACACCAGCCCATCCTTCCTGCCCTTCACAATGTTCCTACTACACTTTGCATCTGTTTCTCTTTTTATTTTAAACATATTAATATATCCCAAATATTTTAACTCAGACACGTTCCACTGCTCACATCTAATAACTTCAACAAGGACTGTCTATCACACCATAGCCTTAATTATCTACGTTTAACTTCAAACCCTCTTAATACACACTGCCAAATCTCATTACCAAATCTCTCTCAAACTCTGCATATTCACCTCACAAAAACCAAATCATCGACATTGTAAAGCAAGGAACCTCCACTCTCTTCATTCTCCATTACTCTAACACTTATGCCACCACCAAATCCAATTCTTTCATAACGCCATCATATACAAATTGAATAACAAGAACATAACACATCCCTGCTCACTCCTCATATTAATATTAAACCCATCACTTTCGACACCATTTATTCTACACACGCGTACAGTATATCATACTACTTTGATTCATTTAGAAGACTACACCAACAACCTATATAACTAACACCTGCCATAGAGTCTTCTCTATTAATCCTAAATAAGTTTCGCATTTCCTTTCAATTTATCTTTCTATCTCCTTCTTTTGTCAATCATTTGTTTCAATGTAAAGGATTTGATCACACATCCTCTACCCTCCTAAACGCATTGTTCTTCGCTAATCAGTTCTTCAGCACTCGATCACTCTGTTCACCAAAAATGACCAGCATATATCTTCACCTACAACACTCAATAAACTAACTCCCATATTAATTCCTAGATTACCTTAATCCCCTTACTCTTATGAGAGAGTACTGATTATGTTCCTCCAACCCACGGAACTATACCCCCTATAAACGTTTTTACAGCTTCCAAATCCAATCACACACCATCTCGCCCCGTTCTCGATCACTTCACCAGTAATTTATTATACCTGAAGATTACCATTCTTCAAACTTTCCATCTACCATACCTCCTCCTACTAATACCTCATTCCCTAAAATACTATTACCTTTGTGCACATTAAACCCACACTATTACTATCAACTCTTCTATACTGCCAATTTATGCAGATTTCATATTCCTACCCACACTCTCCTCAACATCCATTTCATCAGTTACGGAAACACCATCCATGTTCATTATTTTAAGCAGATTTCCCTTATTTCATCGATTCTCGCGCTCCTTCCAGAAGAAGTGTTCCTATTTTCTCTTGAATCCCATTATTCTCCTTCCAGCTGTTACCTCTTTTTTTTCCTCCTACGTATGCCAGTTTTAGTATTTCTTTTCCTACTAATATAATTCCAAATCATCTTTGAAACTCATCATTGGCATATAGTACATTCAACCAAGCTTCTTTTACTTTTAACCGTTGCATCACCTCTTTCATTCCACCACTCACTGCTAACATTCATAATTCCTACTTAGCAATCCACATACTTCTTTGCACTGCTAACACAACTGCTATCCTTCATTTTCTCCCGATTTGTTCAAGTTCTCAAACTTGTTCACATTCAACTGATTACTTGCGAGCTCTCTTAAAATACTCTATCCTTATTACCTTGTTCACTTAACTTCTTCCTCTTAATTCTACCAATTTCCTTCCTTATTACTTTTTTTTCTCTCCATACATTTACATAATTTTACATAAAACAACATAATGATCCAATAATCCCAATCCTAACCCCTCAATGATTTAAAATCCAACACATACCCTTCTTCACCAACACACAAATCAATCATACTTTTTCACTTCATACCTTCTCTAACAACACCATAGTATACTTATGATACTCAGTGTTAAAAAAGTATACTTCACACAAACCTCTCTCCTCACAGAAATATCATCACCTTCCTACCATTCTCATTTCTCCCGACACCCCAAGACCACCTGTTATACCATCCCTTTTTTGAACACCTATCCAACTATTTTGATCACCGCAACCAATCATTGAAGCTCCTACTCACCTTTCGGAAAAAATCACTCAAATTTTCCAGAAAATTGCACTCTCTTCACATTTCTTCAGATGAACCATTTTTTTCATATCACAACCAACTTACCTTCATCCATTGAACTTAATTAACCATTTGAATTTAGTACTACACACACAAAGTCTAACCATAGCTTGACCACAAGTAGTCATTCAGAATTGCAACATCTTCTCCAACCCTATCATTCACTTTCCACACCAGCACACACGCATTCACATCGCACCATTCATTTTAACCGTTTCCTTTACATCTAGTTTTCAGTCACAGCGAAAACAAAAACAATTTGCTTTACAGGTAAACTAGATAACTGATCCTCTTCTGCCTCAACCCATTTATTTCTTTGACATTCCTTGTACCCTTCGCATTCATTCATTTTCGCGAAAGACTAGATGCACGTTACGCGATAGCACTTCTCTGAGGCTATGCTTAGCATTCCTGCAAAAGATAAGTAGTAGTGGAGCCAACCTACTCTCCCTCCTTGTCTCGTTCTACGACTCGGCAGAACAAACGGTCTGAACAATTCTTTCTCCACAAAAAGTATCGTATGTCGGTAAGATGTGTCTAGAAGGGTAGTGTGGGATATAAGAGTGTATTTTGATATGTGGATTAAAAATTGGTGTCTGTAAAAGTTGTCTGGCATGATCAGTATATATATGAACGCAAAAGAGAAAGGCGAACCGTTAAAATGGGAGGTAATTTCATCGCTGAGGAAGCGTTACTCTCTCTCCCTCTCTCGCCTCTCCTCTCCTCTCTCAATCTTCTAGATATAATATATCTATTATTATATATAATATATAAAATAAAAAGCATATTGTAAAGACCAACCTCTCTATATATTTTTAAACATAAATAAAATATAATATATAATTAAACGTATATACATGTATATGGATGAACATATATAATATATATATATATATATATATATATATATATTATAATTCATATTATATAATATAATATACTATATATATATTAATTAATATATAATAATATATATATATATATATTATATATATAAATATATATTTAGTATTATCATATAGTAATATATATATAATCTGATTATTTCGTTCAAATTTAAACCGATTATTCTTAAAGAATTCGTTATTGGCAAATATAAAGAGTTTTGTTCTTATATTGCAGATTTGATTATTTCAAGATTTTTCCTGAGTCTACGTCTCACATATAACTGAATATTAGTTACGACAACGATTACACAAAGAATATTTTCAACTTGTGAGGAATTATAGATATTCACAAGGCCTGAAATATAAGCGTTCGTCCATTTCAAGCTTCTAGAACATGTTTAACTTAAGGATGAACGGAACTTTAGATTACTTGAAAAGTTGCTTTGATAATTAACTAATTCTTGATTACCGAAACAAATATGTCGAACAAGTCTATTTATGCTTGAAAATATGCCTGCCACTTAATTATAGTATTTTTCACACAAACTTTAAGTGAAAGAATTATATAATTCAAGAACGACTGACAGTTCGAAATTCAAATAACGAGTGAAATTTGCAGCACGAAGCTAAAGGAATCACTTATACAAAATAAAACTTGAATCAAAAGATCATTTTCAAATATTTGAAGCAATCGCTCCTCTCTTAACTTGATAACCTTCCAAACCTCCAGGTTCCCAGAAAACTACCTTTTTTAGGCTTATTATCTGCTCACCTCGGCAACTCTAAATTCAACTCAAATTCCTGTTGGCTTCTGGCCTCTAATGAGCAGAAGTCAGAACTTGACTATTTGAAATGAATAGTTTGAAAACAGCTGCAGAATATTTAATCCGAGTCTTCCGATGAATCATACATCAGAAGATTTTTTTTGACAGCTTCTTCAGCTTTCCGTGTAGGCTGACTATTTTGAATATCTCTACCAACAGGCGTTGATAAACTTTCAGCATCCATCTCATGAGTAGAATGGTGGTTCACGATTCCTGGAATATTTAATAAGGAATTTGCCTGTAGGAAAGGGAATGTGTTTGACGATGAAGGTTTTGAGCCATTTTGGATCAGAGATAGCTCCAGGGGATACAAATATTTGACTGGGTACAAGCCGACTTGTCCAGCAGGAGTCCTGACATACACTGATCTGACTTTGTTGTCGTCACCATTTATAAGGTCTACGACCACCCCCATCTGCCAGTAAGAATGTTCCTTTACTGGACTTTTAATAAGAAAATAGTCATCTTTTTTTGATTAAATTATTCCTGTTGACCTGGTAGAGATTTCTTTCTAAGACTAGGAAGGTACTCATTGTATCACTTGGTACGAAATTCTTCGTATTTTTTTGAAAAATATTTGAGGGACTTCATTAGCTCTTTCTGAGCCGAAGTTGTGTCCCAGAACTGATTATCTGACCAAGCTCCGGTCCGGATAAAGCCATAGCGGTTTTTGACAAAATAAAAATCGTTGGCACGTGGAGACTAATATTTCATTTGAATGCGTGGTTAGGTGATGAGGAGTAACATTAATGAGTCAGCAATATCTGAGAGCTATCGTGATGACTTCGAAAAGATTCAACGAGGACGTCCAATGTTTATAGGCAATCTTCACACACGTAATTAACGTTTCCACGGCTCCTACCCAGAGCTATAAAGAAGAATCGCTTGTGCTAAATCTGGGTTTTCTTTAAACTCACCCCATTATTTGACACAAGAAATCCTAAAAATCTAACCTGATAAAAGAGCGAGCGTTGTCACTATAGACACAATCAGGTACTCCAAAAGATCCTTATAAACATGATTTAGATGACATGTCATCTATAAAGTCTAAATAGACCGCACGAATACTTCTAAGATAGTGTAATTGATTATTAAACACATTTATGCTGAAGCCAAGCCCTTGATACTCCATAAATGTGCGCGATCACAAATTACATATAAAAGGCCAAAATTCCACCTGGTCTCCTAATTTCTCATCATATCTCTTGATCTCTAATAATATCTCTAAGTCTTTGACAGACAAAAGTGTACAGAAATTTCACGTACAGATTACTTTTGAAAGAATAAGGTACAGAGATCAGGAGCGGTATTTTTGCTATGTTAGTATCACAGCCCCTATAACGTTGGGGCTGACAGCCAACCCGAAGATGATGGTGGCATAACGGTAAGTGAGTAACTCCCCATCAGCCTCCCAGAAAAAGCAAATCAATTTTCCTCTTCCAAATATTTACTTGTCTGAGAAGAGCCCTTCGAATTATCTGCACAACTATGAAAATTGTTTTCGTTCTGAAGGACATCAATAATTTAAATATGAAAGCTATTAAATCAACCTCTGGATACGATGCCTGATTAAGTGAAGGACTGAAACCTATTTTCAGGCTGCAGTTAAAGACAGGACGAATTTTTGTCATCATTTGAAGGTCCTGTTTGATTATAGATCTGTGGTGTATCCAGATGAATTTATAATAATCTTTCGGACGCACCTCCACAGTCTCAAAAATATCTTACTCTTGGTATTATTTGGATATTTCTCCATACTTGTCAAGCAAGCCTTGAGTGGTCAACATCTTTTTTGACTCGTTGCATCGTGGCAAGAGCAAAGTGATGATTTGATGGAAACTGCTCCAGAATATCTTGAAACGACGGTAGTTCCACGTGGTACCTCCCGTCTCGGAACCCTATCCCTTCGTGTAATCTGCTGATGAATAATTCGTCAATGAAACCTTGGTCCCGCTCCTCATTGATAACCATGGACTCAAATTTATAGAGATTCTCCAGGTCCAAGTCCAAATCGGACTCGGTGTGTATGCAAGAGCGGGTTGAAGTACGAACATGTTCCTTTACACTCCTAACAGATTTTTGAATGTTTGAATGTTCTGGACCTCGGATTTATGTCATCATTTTTTGACAGTTCCTTTCGGCAAAGAATTCGTCCAAAGATTATTTCCTTTTGGGAAGGAGTTGAAATTGATGTGACAGGCTCAAAAAAACACGTATAAAGGATAAATCTCAGGGTACTGCAACGAATGCATTTTATTGTTTTAAAATCCTTCATTAAATGAAGAGCATTGATGCCCAGCAGATCTTGAATATTTGAAATCCGGTCAACGTGTTTATTCCAAAAGTGACTATTTACCACTTTGAAACCATTATGATAATATTTTTATAGGCTTCATCATGCCGTTTACATAAAAGCTTATATATATATTATATTAACAGGCAGGCTAGAATATTTCCCACAAACATTTGCTCATCTCTAAATATAATGATCTTAATCCTCTAAAATTGTTTTAATGGGCTCTGAATGACTATGAAAGACTATTTTAATGACCCAATTTTTTAAAAGATGCTCCTATGAAAACGGACTGACTACCTAAGTCAGCAGCACACGTAAGGACTATTGACTACCTCTTGATGTTAACATGTATTATACAGATATATTTGAAGGATCATCGTTGACTATTTCCTCATCCGGGACTACGGATGACATCTTGAAAAGCACCGGACACGTTACGATTATTTTTAAGCATTAGAACAGCATTGTATTTAACCACATTGCCGCAGAAGTATTACTAAGTCCATACTCTTAGCAAGGACAATTTTAGCGAAATGTTGAGTTGAGCAATAGGCATGCGCAGTATTTCAGCGATCTTTCTTTCAGGAGATCTATTATATTCACAAATCATGCTTATTTCTTTTGAAAATTAAATCTCTAGCGCAATAATTAATTTCTTTAACCACACTCTTTGACTACGTTGGTTAAGTTTTTGATGGGAAGCATTTCAAACCATCTTCAAATGAGCGTTAAAAGCTGACGAATTAGTTGATTTACGCTCAAAAGGAGCACGATTAGGCCTCAATTCCCTCTTTAGGGCATATTCAAAGAAATCGTGTTCCAAACCCCTGAACTCAGAAATATGCTCACACTTCCGCAGAATACTCAAATAATTCAGATATTTTCTAGTAGGCAGAATCGATCTTATGAAAAAGAGAATCAAATATGTAGATCAACTCAATAAATCTCTTGAGATGAAAGACGATCAGTTCATGCAGAGGTTACGAAATTACTTTAACAAATGGGTTGAAATAGCTCATGCAAATAAGGATTTCAATGGATTAGCAGATTTGAGGATTTCAGAAAAGTTTGTAAACACATGTCCAAATGAGTTAGCTACTTTTCTACTTACAAGAAATGTTAATGAGATAGACCAAATAGCCACCGAAGCCGGAAAATGTCTGAGGGCTCATGGTAAAAATTCGCCAACATTAAGTTCGAAAGAACATATCTAGGTGAAAAGAAATGCTTCTACAGAAGAAAATTCACAAGTGGATGAACCCAAGTGGGAAGGTTTTTGCTATAAATGTGGAAGGAAAGACCATATGGCGTCTGAATGAAGAAGTCACCAGAAAAACGATTCTAATTTTAGAAGAAATCAGCCTTATCAACATGGACGCAACTACAATCAGGATCATTCCAAAAATTAGAGAGAATATTTATTTAAAAAGACGTCAGTAGCTCTCACCACAAATGATAATAGTAATAAAATCTGTGAGGATATTAAAAATGTTGCCTCGTGTCTGTCGACTAAAGAAGACGATACCGCAAATGATGAGGAAGCACTAAACTGCACTTACGCTGAAGACAGGATAATGTTAGCCTGTGGAAAAACAATTCCGTACATTAGATCAGCTTGTGTTCAAACGCCTCGTGAAACCATAAATGGTGTGAAAAGAATTATGCCTGTAATGGAAGGGCAGATAAATAGAATTATCAGAAAAGTTCTACGCGATACCGGATGCGATAGTGTAGTAGAAAAAAGAAGATTTGTTAATAATGAACAACTCACAGGAAAGAGAATCAGAATGCTACTGATTGGCAATACTAACAAGGAAGTATCTGTTGCGAAATACACGTGACGACGCCCTAATACACCGGTGAGACAGAAGCCTTAACACCAAAAGACACTATCAGAGCAGCCGAAACCCCAAATTGGATCTACCAGTATCCCGTGCCACGGAAACCAGTGGTCAATTGGAAGAACAAGGACATATTCCTACAGAAGATTCTGATGAAATCGTAGATGAGAATGAAGAAGACAAACGTGAATATAATGTTATCGAAGATTCGTGTCATATTGAAGACAAAGGAGATGAAGACTTGGAAGAAAACACCATCTCACGGGTAGGGTTTGCAGGGATTACATATTTTGAAAAAGTCAAACGGTTTATTAATGAACTTAAGGCGAATATAGGATCACAGATGGTAGAGGCTATGGCAGAGTTTCTGTGCTTTAGACTCGATTAATAATGCAATGAAGTAACATCTAAATATTAGCCGCGTATTTGAAGAATTGCATTCTACTGATGCGTATTTAGAGATAAAATAGGTTACAAAAAACTTTCCCTACAAACAAAACGTAGATGAAGTGAGGAGAAAATAAAGTTAGATAGTATGTATGAAGAAATAATGATAAGGTAAAATTAGTACATTCACAAGAGTTTATTCTGTACTGTGTCATTCGATTGATTTACCAACCTTAAATTTGGAAACATTGAAAACCAAAAACAAAACAAAACTAAAAAAATTGAAAGAAGGATAGTCACTTTCTATACAAGGAAAATAAAATCGACCATAGAAAATAACAATAAAAATTATAAAAGAAATAATCAATAAAATAAATGAAATTAAATAAAATAATGACGAATAAAAATAATAATAATAATAATAATAATATAATAATAGATAATACATAATTAATAATAATAATAAATAAAATAATAATATGATAATAATAAGTGATATAATAATAATAATAATAATAGTGAATAGTAGTAATATGAATAATAAGTAATAAAGATAAAGAATCAGCATATTCTGCAGCGAATTTCTTGTGGCGTATTACCAGGCATGAGCATAAGAGAGGTGACGAAATCCTTTAATACGAAGGTGATAGAAGTTAAATGCAAAATTTTAGAGAACTCGATCAAAATCGTTTATATATATCATGAAATAAGCATGAAAGTTCATTTAAAGACAAAAATTATGCTTTTAAGTGTCTCGCAGGATCAACGTGATGGCAGGTTATGAGATCAGTAATATTCACAAAAAATGTATGAATTAACTGGATGATTAATTAGAGCAAACATCTTACATTTCAGTGGTCACTCAGCGAGGAGAAAGAATAGTGCCAATTCAACCAACTATGAAAAAAGAGCGTCATGCGCAAATTGGCTCAATGTATTCTCGACCCAGCAGCACTCACTTGCATTGACAAGTTTCAAGATCAAAGATGCTAAAAGATAAGAAGAGCTAAGAGTCAAATAAGAATTAGGAAGTATCCATTGACGAGCAAAAAAACTTTCAAAACAAAATGGCTAAGGAAATAGAAACAGGCTAATTTTCATCCTCAGTGATCACCTGGGGTGCCAATTAAAGACAAGTTCACAAGCTCTAAAGGATAAAAGATAAAGGCTGAGAGTTGATGTTGAAAATACAGTGCGTTTGTTAATGCTAATTACATTATTCTCAGCATGTCTATGGGATTTAAATTTAGCACAGCAGTTTAGGTATGACATATGATAAAAACGCGTCACTAAAAAAATATTAGATATAACTTACTATTCGTATCGTGGCAACGTAAAATAAAAAATCATTACATTCTCACTTACAACCAAACTTCTAGATAATCATAGATATTGGGAAATGGGATAATCTGAAACTCATAAATAGTAGATATGGTTAGAAAAGAAAGATTGCCCTTAAAATTAAGAAGAGAAGTCCTATCTATCAAAGATTAATATAGAATGGATTAGATATTTGAACATGATGCCCTTCAATTCATTAAAATCAAAAAGAAGTTGGATTTATTTAATAGGAATGAATCAAGAAGTAAACTTGGTTAAAACCCATAAGAAGTAAGTAGATTGGTATTACTAGGAGATTATCCCTTTGGCGGTTAGAGTATCATTTGGATGGGCTGTGCAAATAGGTTTCATAACACAGTATGTGATTATCCCGAGCCATATTATGAGCTAAGATGTCATAAAAACAAATACGAAGAAGAACTGAGAGTTAATTTGCTTATGAAAAATGACATGCTTAACTGAGAGTTTTCTTGAAAAGGAATCCTGAGAACAACGTCTTGTGACAGTGTGGAAGATAAAATGGAAAAAAAAAGGTTGAAAAATGAACATTACAAAAGACAACAATTATACAGGTAAATTTCAAGGTTGGCTTTTATACCAGTTTTAAAAAGAGAGATACTAATCCCAGCTATTTATTCGTTAAATATCAATCAAATATAATTAGCTTCAATGCCTTTAGCAAGGCTGTACTCACTTAAGAAGTAAAGTGTTTGAATAAGGTTATATTAGAATAAGACTCTCGTCTGGGTTAAAGGCATTATTCGTAGGTGCATCTCAATAGTATAGTGATTATACTAACTGTAGAGATGAAGATGGCTTCTCAAACGTAAGCTAGATCCATTTGCAGCAAAAGAGTATAAGAAACATGAATTATGTAAATCCAATGACAAGTCTATTTGGACACACACAGCAGCGGTTAATTCATCCTGAAAGAAAAAGAAGCAGTGAGATGTAGTGATTCAATGCAGCTTTACCATACAATGATATTTCTTTAAATAATAGTTTATTGACTCACGAGAGTTTCAGGACTATATTTGCACGAATCATACATCAAGCATCCTTTTAAGGTTCAGATAAGAGAAAATATGCTTTCATAGCAAGATATATAGAACATGATGTTTTAGTATCTCAACATGACGAGGGCTCCCTCGCGATACTACGAAGATGATCACCAGACTTATCAAGCGCTCTCCGATTTTCTCTCCTAGGTCGCTCTTCCAGCCACGTGATACGCATCGAAGAAATTAAGCCAGGTAGGTGATAAAATTGTGTACGAGTCATGCGAAAATCGCGTCCCCAGCTAATACGTGATAACGCCTACATTACCATCAGATTACGAGTATATACAGTCACGTTCACATGATTGTGGATAACTGTCCCGTGAGCTCTCTTCAATTGCAAATATGTCTTGAAGCCGAAAGACACAAATGTAATTGAAGCAGAAAAATTCACTAATTTAGCCAAAGAAAACTAGATACGCATGTAAAGAAAAAATATGATTTATTATTATAATGGGTATTGATAAACAGCATTTAGAATATATATGTTTATTTTAATATTCTATATATTTTATTGTTTTATTTTTGTTTAGGTTACTTGAATTTGATTAATATAAGAGCCACTGGAAGTGAAAGGATTCTGAAATAATGTAGCACCTTTTCTTATAGAATAATTAGATAATAATAAAAATACTATACTGGAAGAAATTTTATTTATTTATTCATTCGTTAATAAAATAACAATAATAAAAAATAAGATATAAGAAAAAGATTTAACAGTGATGAGAACGATGCCAAAAAGTTTGAAGAGAATTATGATTGTTTAGACATGGCAATCGAAGAGCGTGTCTGAAGGGAGGGCGAAGTCAGTGGCTTGAAGCTCTGCAAAACAATGGTGCAAGGAATGAAGTGTTATGGAAATAAGAAATGTATGGATTGACAAGGAGTGCCAGACGCTTGGTTATAAAAACATCTTAGGAGCAAGACTGGTTTTTTCTCTGGCCTATTATATAGGGGCGAAATAAAAGTTTTTTGTTATTAAAGAATCAAGCAATCTAAAGTACAGATCTGGCCACTGATAATAGATAACAATAGAAATACCTAGCAAAAATCACTATATAAATTTATTGTTTTTGAGATACTAAAGAACAACCTGCTGGCTTTGGGACCCTTACTACCCGAACCATAGGAAGAAGGCCAGCCGATAGAAGAAGGGCCTATTTTTTTTTGTTCTGCGTTTCTGATGTTTACTGGACCAAAAGGAACAGAACTTCACTTGAAATATGGCAGAACTCTAGCAAACAAAGAGTGAGGAAAAAAGGAGAGTTTAAAGATTTGTGTATTTGATTTGCTGTTTAACCCAAATTTGGTCTCCTCCCTTCATTTGTATAATGAATTAGAGGGTGTGAAAGGGGGACTTAAGTTACTTATAAAAAGTTATGAAGCGCGATTTTGGCTTTAAATTATTTAACTAGTTTAAATAGATAAATAATTTAAAATTTCAATCTATTTTTTGAGTAAGTAATAAGCATATAAATAATAATAATAATAATATATAATAATAATTAATGAATAATAATAATAATAATAGTAATAATAAATAATGATAATAATAATAATAATTAATAATGATAAATAATAATAATAATAATAATCAATAATATAATAATAATAATAATGCCTTTCTTTGTAATAATGGTAAGTAATAATAAAATAATTGAAAAATATAACTTTAATAATAAATAATATAATAATAAATAATTAATAAATAAATGAATAATAATAGAAGAGCCTATAAAAATCTTATCATTACAGATGATGATTGGCTCCAAATTGCTGATAATAGGAAGTAATTGGTATCAGAAAGGAAGGAAAACCAGCAATTTAGAGATGAAGAGTTCTATCCCCCTTATTAAATAATATTTTCCCATAAAATAAACTTAAAAATTGTTAAGAGAAGGCGGTGTACACTAGTAATCTCCCTTAAATTTCAAATGTAAAATATTACAATTTAATGGTTTTTATTAGATAAGTTTTCTAATATTTAATATACTCGCTATCTCATATTTTTCTTCATTAATTATTATATCTTCATGCATATTTCTTTATGGCGCAGTCGACAGATAGTCCTTCACGCAGAGTAATTGCTGAGTGGAAATTCACTTCTGTTCTGGTATATGGTTCTTTAGAAAAATATATTAGGGGCCTATTAAATACGAATAAATTGCAAATGAGGACAATGGGTGAAATAAAATTGGATTAATTATTATATTTTTCTTGGTAAAAAAAATCAACTAAAAAAAATAAAGAAGCCTGTATGAGATAATTATAGGCACCGAAAAATATTACTGTATAGGACTGGATAATTGTAAAAATTAGAATAAAAGAAAACCGAAAGTTACGCAATAATTCTTTGAAGCCCAACTGTATCGTGTATAAAGTAATATTTATTAAAGTCGAATAAAGTTAGTGAAGCATCATAGGCTGATCGAGACTTGACAACATCTGATATAACAAAAATATTATTACGGGATACAATTAACTTAGGTACTGTTATACTATGATAAAGTTATACTATCCATTATTAATTATTAAAAGTATCGAAAAAATATTGAGTGAAGCCACAGAGGTACGCCTACCTCGAAGTGACCAATCAAAAACATATCGTGCATCCCTTAGATCTGCCAGCGACTAGTCACCGTACTGTCACGAATAACGAAAAAAAAAGATAATTACAAAGATTAAAACATTTCTACCATAGGTTATTTTAACTTATTGGATGTAGATGAGAACCGCCACAATGGTAGAACGATTAATATATAACTGAAAGCAGCGCACAAGCAGCGTAGCTGTGTGCCATGGTGGCAAACTCCCCCTACACCCTAGCCCACATTATCATAGTTGTAGTATAACATAGATCAAGAACCAACAAGCTTTTCAATGCTATACCTTGATGTCAAATACAAAGAGGCTCGTACAAACTGAGTGAATCCATTGTTACCCATATCATAAGCATTGGATTCAATAAAAGATCACAGCTGATATTACGATTCTAGTATACGGATAATGAGTTAAAAGGGGTCTTCATCTTAAATTAGAAAAACTAATAATTAAAAGAAATGTTTACATGTCTGGACAATTAAAATAATAACATTTTTTACGCTGACTGTCAAGAATTTCACATTTGAAAGCGCAGATTAAAATTTGTGAAAAAAATGAGTATTATGCCTTTGGCATCTCATCTTTAATAACGGTGAGCTTGAAAAAATAAAATAAGCCATGTACAAAATAATTATTCTCATTAATAATCATATTGAAACTGGTTTCTTTGGGGTTTAAAAAGACCCGAACTCCAGCTCCCTGAATTTGATAAAAGGACTAAAGACACGATAAGTAACAAATTTTGGGAAAATAATGGTAAAGAGAAAAATATTATGACCAATCTTAATAGTAATAACTTGTTAATGAAGCAACTTAAAAGGTCCAGGCTAAATTTTACATACGAAAAAACCCAATGGCAGGATATGGATTATGGATAGGGCCAAAACTTATTAAAAGTGGCCTTGTCAGCAAACAAGTCCTTTTACAACAAGTTGTTCAAGTATTAGAAAAATTCATAAAGATTAAATTAACTTAAATGACTTTTACACATGGATCAGATGAGGCTAAATTAATAGAGAAGTCAAGTAATAGCTGAAAAAATAACTAGTAAAGCTGATTTAGTCATACGCTTTTTATGGAATAATTTGCCAGAACAATATCAAACCCAATATATATAAACAGTTACAAGATAAGATATGTAAATTTTAAAAAAAACTGCATTTTCAAGAGAATAAATAGAATGTAAAGTGATTGGTTTAATACAAAAAAAAAAATGCAAATACATACACTACTAAAACCAATATCACAAGTGTGAGAGAAAAAAAGTTAGCTTTTACTACTAATATTGATGTTGAATCAAAACAAAAAACAAAGTACCACTGAACAACAAAAACCAGGGGGATTGTACCATTTCTCTATCATTGCAAACAGCAGAGTTGTATGGACCATAAATTGTTACTAAGGTTGCCCAACTTTCAAAGACACCTGATATCCAAGTTGCAAAAATTAAAGGATGGGAGGTTGTATTAAATCTGGGTATTAAATCCATAATAATTGAAAGAACGTGTAGGTTTTAAATTTTAATGCGGTATAATGTAGCAATGTAATTGACATGGCACTCGCATTTTATGTAGTAAAAAAACAAAAGTGGACCTAATCCAACTCGAAAAACCAAAAAAACAATAAAAATAAAACAATAACAAAATAAGCAAAGAATCAACAATGTTGTGGAATTAAATGTTACTCCTGTAGAAAATCCTTCTCTCAGAAGCAAAGTAGCAAATTTGTTATTATTAAGTTCCTTAATTGTAACAAGCAGTTCCAAAACATAACATCTTCCTACCTCACCACAAGCTTGGTATAAATAAAAGACAATAACAACCAAGACTTGAGGGTTTTGTGTGATTCTGGGTCTGAAAAAATTTATATCACAAAAACAGTAGCAGCAAGAAAATTAGATATAAAAGTTGCTACAGGTCTTGAAATAATGTTTAATGGTAAAAGGTTTCAATGAAAGCAAATATAACAAAACTCATTAATAAATATATATAAAAAGATAAATAATAAAAATACAGTATTTGCTGTGCAGCTGTTGCTCCCTTCATACAGACAAGTGAAATGTTTACCTTCCCCTCAACATTGTAAAAGCATTTGCTGAACAAAAAAAAATACCTTTAGCTGATAAGCAGCCAATAGAAACTAAAATGAATAAGGGAAAGTCCATCTTAACTATAGTGTGGAATGGAGCCCGACGATAATTACAATAAATGCAATGCTCATTGGTGGTTAACAAACCAACAGATTCACTGTTATATTACACTTCTTTTAGGAATCTTATTAGCTGGGGACACATTGAATTATAATTAATAAAAAATTGCGCATATTTTGAAGTATACAAAGATACCAGAGGCAGGCCGACTTGCTATCAAAACAAATGTCAAAAAAGAAAAATAATGATTGGAACTGCGTGAAAGAAATTGGATTACTCTATCTCATCTCTAGCTCAAATTAATAATACTAGCTTAGAATTGGATGACGATTGAGTAAATAAAAATCTTAAAAGATTATTAATATTTGATAAGGTTTTGAATGTCCTAAAAAAATTCTCAGAGCTAGATATGGAACTTAAAAAATTCTTGATTACAAATACAGATGTAATATGGATACAGGTCGATTGATAATGCCTGGTTTATGGAATAATTAGAATTAAATAAAAATTTTTGCCAAATAATTTTATTTTGCTAATTCTGTATTGAAAAATAATACTGTAAAAAAATAAAAAAAGAGCCTCTAAAATTTGAGGAGCGTATAATAATGTCATATTTGACCAACTTAATCCAAGGTATTATTCAACCTGTTGAAATAAATACAGAGTAAAAAATAATAAAAAGTTTCATTTTTTAGGCTCATAATGCAGTATTTAGAGATCACGTGTAACGACAAAAATTGCAGAATTATTCATTACTCCGATGTCATAACAAGCATGCAAACCAACTAATTTAATGCACAGAATAAGGTCATTTCCTAACCTATTTTATATAAGGGATATTGCATTTACAAAACTGCTTAGGTTTTAGATAAGTAGTCTGCTGGTATTCGATTTGGAGTACAATGTCTTCACCAGATTAAATTGCCTTGGGAGGATACAGAAAAATGTTTCTATATTTTTGTGGTTCAAAATAGCTAACAAGAAGAAATGATTTTAGTGTGATTTCTTATTAAATTAATGCGACATTCCTTTGCATTTAGATGAAGGCAGCCTCGGATTCTCATGAGTATGCACTCTAATAATATTAATAGGTTGCATGTTCATACTTGTGATGAGGTTTGAATTAAAGTGAAAACTAGTAGGAGAGTCCTGAATATAGGATAAAAGGAAAACAGCACCTAACTGGAAAGGGAGTATTAACAGTAAAATCTTTCAAACTGTTATAACCTATTTCCTACGAAACATCAACTGTTGTTCCTTTTGCAGTTTAGTCCCTAAAAGATTCCGTCGATCTTCAGGAAAGAGTAAACCTGTAAGATGCGTGATGATTATTGTTTTTAAATTTACCTGAAAACTAGGAGGTCCTGAATATAGTTAAAGAGAAAAGAAAACATAACTGAAATGAAAGACTTAACAGTTAATCTTTCAAACTGTTGTAGACTATTTCCGCGTACGAGCATCAATGCTTTCTTGGTTCCTTTCGCGTTTAGTGCTGAAATACCTCATTCCTCAGGAAATAACCTTAGCTGCGTGAATTATCGTTTTTATTATTACCAGAAACTAGTGAGGTTCCTGAATTACAGGTAAAGATAAAATACTGAGAATGTAAGATTAACAGTTAATCTTTCACTGTATAACTATTTCCTACGGACATCAATGGCTTTGGTTCCTTTTGCGATTTTAGTGACTAAAAATATCACATTCGTCAGGAAAAAGTAACCCTTAGATGCGTTTGAATTATTTGTTGTGTGATTTACTTTAAACTAGTGAGGTCCTGAATATAGTTAAAGAGAAAACATAATCTGAAGTGAAAGATTAACAGTAATCTTTCAACTGTTGTAACTATTTCCCTACGGAATCAATGCTTTGGTTCTTGCGGTTTAGTGCTAAATAACCTCATTCTTCAGGAAAAGTAACCTTAGATGCTGAATTAATTGTTTTTATTTACCGCAGAAACGAGGGAGGTCGTTGAATATTAGGTAAACAGATTAAAATGACACCATACCTGAAATGAAAGATTAACATTAATGCTTTTCAACTGTTGTAACTATTGTCCGACTACGGACATCAATGTGCTTTGGTTGCCTTTCGGGTATTAGGCTACAATACCTCATTCCTTACAGGTGAAAAGTAACCTTAGATGCGTGAATTATTGTTTTTATTACCAGAAACTAGGGAGGTCTTGAATATAGGTAAAAGATAAAATGACACATACTGAAATGAAAGATTAACAGTAATCTTTCGAACTGTTGTTAACTATGTTCCCTACGGATCATTCAAACGCTTTTGGTTCCTGCCGGTTTTAGTGCTAAAGACCTCATTTTCTGACAGGAAAGTAACCTTAGATGCGTGAACTATTGTTTTTATTACCAGAAAAGGGAGGTCTTGAATACAGGTAAAAGATAAAATACTGAAATGAAAAATTAACAGTAATCTTTCAACTGTTGTAACTATTTCCTTAAGGACATCAATGCTTTGGTTTCTTTGCGGTTTAGTGCTAAATACCTCATTGTTCAGGAAAAGTAACCTTAGATGCGTGAATTATTGTTTTGATTACCTGAAACTAGTGAGGTCCTGAATATAGGTAAAAGAAAAAACCAAACCCACATAACAAAATTGGATTCCGGTTGAATTCAACTTATCCGCATTCATGTGTGAAGCTCTTTCACCACAATACATTCTGAAAGTCTCCTCCGCATAAAAGATGTCATACAACCTAAAAAATCTCTGGTGTATGACTACCCTTTCCCCAGAGGTTTTGTTTCCCCTCCTCGGCCGAGAACCACGCTCTCAACCTTCCCTCTCAACTTGAAGCCCGACCGTCTAACTTGCCCCCCCAGTTCACTATGATAGGACGAATTGTCTCTAGTACGGACCTTGCATCATATGTTGTCATAACTCACCGACACTTTCCTTCAAGTGGATTGTCGTTACGATTACTCTAAGTTGAAGAAACTTGATTCAACTAATAAGACATATGTACACCAAAGTGTAGATGTTTGCAGGAACTTCGACTATGTGCATCGTGACTTCTTTCACCCATCTGAATATAAATCGCGTTAACTTCTATAGAAAGATGTGACAATGATATAGGGGAGGGCAGGAATACTCATTTTCACGAATATATCCCCTATCCCCAGTCCCCTTCTCCAAACCCAAACTTCATGCATAGCGGCCAAGATTCACACTTGCTTCCATACGACGATGTACTATATGTCAACGACGCTACTGTAGCTCCGAGTAGTGAATGTGTTATAAGTTAGACTCCTTAAGCAGATCGCATGTTTTAAACCAGTCCCTGCCTTCCGGTTGTATAGGCCTACTAGGTGAACTTCACACCTCCGCCACCCCTTATGGGGTGACTTCGTCACTTCGTCTAAGTCCAAGAGATCTTAATAGATGTCCTAACCCCCTTTTCCCTGGGATTCCTTAACACAGGAGCTCCCAACATGTCATGAACGTTCTAGATACACACACTCTTCCTTCCTTGTATTGACTAATTTCCTTTGGTGCTCCCACTTCCTTTATGGATCGTTTTACCTGGCGCCCGCTTGATTCGATTTTATTCGCCAGCGATCCATTACCCATGATAGCATTAAATGAGCCTGTGTCAAGCCCAATGCAAAACCCAACTCCAGCTGGCGGCGTTTTGATCGAGCGGAGTGGGCTTCTTTTTATCGAAGGCACAGCGTATCCCTCTTTCTCCTTTCCATAAACGATTTCCGACTGTTGTGATTGATGGCCTTTTGCTTCTCCAGAAGTAGTCATCTCGGCAGCGGAAGTGCTGCATATCCGCAATTCTTTCCGTCAGGCAGGAGGTCGCAACCCTTGGTGTCCCAAGGAGTGGCGCACAAGCCAACCGAACAGAAGAAGAAAACTCTTACAGGCAAATACAAAAAACCCGTAGCACCCCAAACGATGATTATTTTAGAAAGCAGGCGCAGCGAGATCTCGGAGAATTAATCGTCAAACGCGTAAAACAATATTTGCGAACTTACATATCGACTGTTAAACTCCACAACTCCCCTTCCCCTTTAGTGTGGAAAGTTTAACAGAAAATATCTCGTCGCTCCGACATGACTCCTCACCCACAGTTCTCCGTTATGGGTCTGAAAATAACTGATACGATTTCCGCTCCGGCGGGTGGTAGCGGATAGCGTTAGGTTTAAGCCTGTGCTAGCATTCGAGTTCATTCGCTTACACGTGAAAGCCTTTCAGATAAACTGAGAACTGACACAGCACTAACAGACTTTTCAACAGCGAGAAAGGGGAAGATCAAACCTACAAACCGTCTTTTTACACTTGCAGAGTCGAAACTGCATTGGCATAATAGCAAAACGGGCCCTTGTCCAGACCATGATTTTCGGTACATCATGCTCCGTCATATCCATCCTTTGGCGCTCCGTCAGCATTTTTGCTGGATTACTGACTATACAACAATGAATCTGAGGACGAAATCTTCTTATTCCATTCTTAGTTCTGGACTACAGCTTTGTGTAATTCGCTATCGCCAAACCTGGAAAAAGAGTCCAAAAGTTGGCAGACAACCATAGCCAAATTATCGTCTGACCGTGATCACTCCTGTAACATTAGGAGAAAATTGAGTTTTGGCACGCTTTGACTCCCTGTTGCTGAGGAGCCGTCAAGCTTTACTCAAACTTTCAGCGAGGGATTTGGTTTCCGCAAAGGATAATGCGCTCGACTTGCGGACCGCGCTGGTTAAAACCTAGACCGATGACATTCCCCGGAGAGCCTTCTCAAAACTGGTGGGATGGTTCTTGGTCGTCTTTTTTGACCTATGTGAAAAGGCATATGACACAAACGTGGAGAACTGGGATTTTCCTTAAACTCCATTCGCTGGATTCCGCGGACAGACTCCCTCTCTTTATCAAATGCCTTTTGTCACACAGATCTATCCAGTTCGGTGCTCTTCTATTCTGTCACGCCACTACTCTGGGATGAAGGCGTTCCGCAGGGTAGTGGGTGTTTAAGGAGATGTGACTGACTATTGCCACGCGCTGCAAACGCTTTCTGCTTCCAAGATGGTGTGTGTCAAATTTTTTCTCTCTATGTCGATGAGCTTGCGTTATATATAGCCGGTGCCAGGCTGACTTTTTCCGAACGGCAACTTCAACTGAGCTATTGAAAATATTTCCACAAATGGGCTAGCTCCATTTTTCTCCCCACCAAAAACCTCTTCATGCAGTGCTTTTCTTAAGAAAAAAGGGGAATCGAAAAGAACTTGCCACCTTCTTCCAGCGAACCTAAACCTCTATATGGCTTCCCTGAAAACAACTATGTCATCGCAGCGTGCTTGACTTATTAGTCGAGTCATCTCGGCCTCAAAATCTGGGGCGCTTGATCGCAAGTCCCTTTATACGTCTATATAGTCGCCCAGTTTGCGACGAAGCTTTGGGGGACTATGGTTGTGTAGTAATTATGGTCAGGCCTTCCCTTACTCTACTGCATTCCGTGGATCCCATACAAAACGAGGCGATCCAGATCTCCACTTTGGAGCTTTCCGATCGTCTCCCCGGGTAAGCCTTGGAGTTGAAGCCAAATGTGATGCCACTTTCTCTTCGAAGAAAATACATCATGTGTACACAAGTTATCTTCGTTTCAAAACCCCCAATACCGTCTGGGCCGCCTGAGCACATTCTGGCAGAGGATGCCTCAGAATCCTAATTACTGGCCATTTGCGAACACGGTTCATAACATCCTTAACACCTTACAAAAGGTGGTGCACTTTTCAGACGATGAAGGTTCCACAACCTGGTTATTCCCGCTCCACCATTTGCTCGTCCTGGACCTCTCTTCACAAATCAAGCCATCCATGCTGCGCTTGTTAAAGCATTCATTCCGGGCCTCATTCCACAGTTCATGATGAGTTTACGCTACCAGTATTTTATGACGGCTCTAAAACGAGGAACAGTGTGGGCGCATCTCCTGTCTTTCCTGATCGGCAACCATTTGTGTTAATTTTTGTTTTTTTTTAATATGACATGGATATTTTCATTTTCTTAATGATTATCAGCATATATATCCCTTTGATAATATGTATGTTCCATTTTCTATATTTTCGATTTCTTTTTCACCCAGTGTGGCCGCGGTGTGTTCCTGTACATTGACTCAAAAAAATATTATATATATATATTTATATATATAATAATATAATATATATTATATATATAATATAATTATAATCATTATATATATATAGATATATATAATATAATATATATATATATAATGATATATTGTTATATGTATATATATATATATATATATATATATATATATAATAGGATATACTATTAATATATATATATAGTATTATACTTAATATAATATATATATATATATATATAAGTATATATATATATATTATTATAATCATTCTCATATATAAGATATAAAATCAGCAGAAAATTTTTTATTGCCTTTCAGGTACTCTTCGATTGAATTGAAAAATTGAGAAAATCATATCAACATGCTAAAGAAAACACATTAATAAATATATTTTTTAAAATATTTATGCATGTTTTTTTTATGGTTTAAACCAAATGGTTTTAAATCAATCCCTATATATTAATATATATATATATTATATATATTATATATATATATATATATATATATATATATACTATATATGATATATATTATATATAGTATATAATATATACTTACTACCTATTAACGTGCTTTATCCCCTATGCAGGGGTAACACGGGGGGGGCCCACAGGAAATCGAACTTTAAAGGCGGCTAATCCCAGACCAGCGCCACCACTCCGTGTTCGCAGGTCAGAGTTTTTTAATTTCTTGCCCCCAGGTTGACTAAAACCCAAGCTACGCAGGAGGATTTGAACCGCAGCGTCCTCTCGATAGAGAGGCGGTGACTCAACCTCCTGCGCTACGAGGCGTTCATATTACTAGTAGTAGTATATATATATATATATATATATATATATATATAGTATATATAGTATATATATATATATATATATATATAATATATAGTAATTATATATATATATATACTTATATATAAGATATAATATAAGTATATATATTATATATGAGCCGTGTCCAAAATTGGACCTGAGAGCTCCTTCGAGATCGTAAGGAGACGAACGAGGGATATTTTCGACATACTCGTAACTGTATAAAAAATACTTTTTAGCTCAATTACTTAAAAACGGTTAACATAAAAAAAAAACACTTTGTTTGAAGTAAAAATGTGGACTGTTTTGCACATTAGATTTTAAGTGGTTATATTAGAAAACTTTCTTTTGAAGTTTTTTGATGTGTCAGATACAGATAACCACATTTTCATTACTGAAACCCGTTCGACTCCATAGTCAATTAAGTGAATAATTACTTTATACATAAGTTTAGATCTAAACTTTCAAACGTTTGTATTAACACTGATTCACTAATTTTGCCAGAATAATGACAAGCTCTTTACGAGATTTTTTCTGATGCACTTTTATTCTTTCAATTTTATTGCTAGATTTTGAAACACTCCAAAAATAACATTTACATATCTTAAACTTACATATCTTAAACTCATTCCCATCATTTCCAGAGAAACATTCCACAGTCTTTCCATTACAGCAACAAGTACAAACACTAAAATGAGGCCACAATACAGAGACAAACAATTAAGTTAATATGAAATTGCAGTTATGCGAAAAGGAAAGGAAAAATGAAAAAACACAATTTCCCCAGGTCTGTTATTCAAGGTTTTAGATGAGAACAAAACCGGGCCCCACTGGGCTTTTTATCAAAAAAAAAAGTTTTTTTGTTTGCCAATCGCCGACGTGAGATGGTTTGGTCATGTGAAAGGATGGATGGTAGTCGTTTTGGTTAACGGCTGTATAGCTGGTGAGCGTGCTGGGAATAGACTAGCTGGGAGACCGAAAGAAAAGGGGATTGAGTCAGTAAAGGAATGCCTTGGAGGAGAGAAATGAGTCTGGCAGAAGCGAGAAGAAAAGGCGTAATAATAGGAGTGAATTGCGGGTTTTGTGGAGGGGGCGGGATGAACGTCCCACATTGACGGATGATTGCCATAGTAAGGGTCGTCGCGATCTCGTTGAACTCAGGTGGATTTTTCTGACTTGCGACGAGTTCTCGTCACTATAAGGTATAAAGGGGTGGTAAGGCTGGGCTTTCGTTTCGACTTGCGTCATATTCTACTGCTACTTTTCGTTTCCGGTGCATGTTACGCACCTTTACCCCCAGTCTTTGAGGAGAAAAGAAGTGGGTTGATGATGAATGGTGAATATAATTTTAAAAAAACTAAAATTCTCTCCCGCAAACAGTCAATGACAGCAATTGAAAACTTCGAGAAATTATTAAAATTATCCTTTGCCTTGCAAAAAAGAAAATTCAAGCAGAAGACTTGACTGCTTGAAAATGTAATAGAGAATGGAAGAATCCAAGTAAGGTATTAAAAAATAAAGACCATGAAGGAAGGAAAAGGAAAGAATGTTGACTAAAAAGAAAATATTTTTTGGCCATCTATGTTGATTGAGGTTCATTTGTAGTCAGCCATCCCATTCGGACTGAAGAGATTCTGATTTTTTAAAAAGGTATGGCTCTGTGTGAAACTAAGAGCTTAAAATGAATGGACACTATCGACAGAAATCCACAAGTGCACCGGAGTTAGATAGTCCATCAGTTTCAGGAATTCTTTCGTGTGGTATCTTGTCAAATGAAGATAAAGAAGCTAATGTTGATAGGCAATGTGACCAACTGGAGCACGCAGAAAAGCGATTTGAAAAATGTCATTCAATAAGAGCTGATATCAAATATTCCTTTTTGGAAAAAATAAAGCGCAGAATTATTTAAGGCATTGAGAGTGTCTAACGAAAATAGGACTGGAAATCACGCGAACAGTTCGGGAGGCAATGGTTTTTATCCTAAAATTTTGCAAGATGGTGCTTACACAGTTACAGCTTTGCCTCACACTCGAATGAGTATTGAGCGCTTATTTTTCGGATTTTAAAATAATAAAATCCGAATCCAAAGCCATGTTAAAGGCAAGATTTATTTTGAAGCAGGTTTTATTTTTAAAGACAGGCACCTATTTGAACTATAACATATACTTAATGATTACATGGTTGTTCATATAATTCAAGGAATTATTTCAATCAGTGAGTTATGGAAGAAATAAAATAATTTATTTTACTTTTTATAAATAACAAAATTAGCAAATAAATGTGAGAATTTTAGTAATCTTTTATATTCAATTAACATCATAAGCTGCACTCAACAATTTGTGAAACTAACTCATTTTTTATTCCTTTCCCTCCCTTTTAAGGGGTTATTAATGGATCTGTAGATCTTGGGTGTTCGTGGTCAAATTTTGACCATAAGCGGACATTCCATTTTTTTTTTAACCATAAGTCGTAAATAATGGTGATGCTCCTTTCTTACATCATTAAGTTCAGTTCTAATGTGTGTTGAACTTATACTGGGTAGGATTCTCAGATGTTTTCCCCACAAGATCTCTTCTTTATTACACCAGGGCTTCCATAACTATCTATAGGAAATCACGAACATTTCATTAGGTGTCCACATTCTTCTATTTTTCGTGATTAAGTGCCTTTGATATTTTATATTCCTTTTTCACTTTTCATTGTGCGCACTCTAGTGTTAGCATTGGAGTCTTACCTCTATTGTTATAGTGCGATTCTGCTTCCTTTATCCTTAACGGTATGATGTTCGTCTATTGTGGCTCATTATTACATCCGTTGAGATAACGGAATCATAAAGTAAACAGCACCTTCGTCGTTTCTTCTATTTCTGGGGTATTGTGCTTCCAGTAGTTGGTCGCTTCTGACCTATCAAAATCGGAATTATTTTGGCACAATATTTATAAAATGATGTTAATCTCGCAGATGGGTTATGCCCTATTCAGTATAACAGTATGTCTGTATTATGAATACAGAGTCTAGACTATCCTAGTCAAAAAATACGTAGCATATTGTGGTCATTCTCTAACAACCACTAGATTTGCATTTGATGTTTACTCCTTTCTATGTGTTTTCAATGCCAATCTTGGTTCATGAAGTGTTCGGTTCTTGAGCGCCATATATTACTTTATTCTTCTGCTGGTAATCGTCCCTATGAATGTCTCTCACTGATTTATCCGTTATCCAGTGATACTTAATCTATAGATTTTCTGCATTCTTTTGTGCCATTGCTTGTTCCTTCCATTGGTATATGTTTCTTCTTCCTCTTTTGTTCCGAAATTTGTCATCTTATGCATGTCTTCATCTTTCCTTTTGTGCGTAATTCGCTCTTCTTTTGTTGATGTTGTTCGCATTCATGTATTCCGTTTTCTTTTATTTAATGGTACCGAAGTTGTTGCTTGGTACTTGACCACTTTCCGTATTCGAAACACCCCTATTTGGTAAGGAATTTGTTTTTCTGCACTTTCCAGTGTTAGGTCCTAAAATCTCGAATTACTATTCTCTTATTATTACTATATATTATATATTATTTCCAGAATCACATTTATCATTTGTCTGCGCTCTAGTATTTAACATTCTAGATTAAAGATTCTGTCCCTTTGATAATCTATTTTAGGGCATTAACATTTTTCACGTTTATTTACTATAAGCAATTTTGTTAAAGGTCTTTCTGGAATCAATCTACCATGTCCTCAACCCCAAATCTGTATCAGAAGGATGACAGTGGTCACGGCTAGTGTCATTCGCATGGCTTTCTGTGTTTTCTCTTGAACTCTCGAATTCCGAATTTTATATAAATATCACTTAGTTAATTTTAAAATATTTCACTTTCTTGAATAGCTCCGTTTGCAAACACCTCTGATCCTCCACACCTAGATATTTATAAGTATTTTTTCCTGCTCCAGTTCCTTATGATTTAGGTATCTGAGTTCCAATGTGGATGTTCTACGAATTTCTCCGGTCTTCTCCCTTCCGTGAGTGTAAGAAAGAACATTTTAATCTCAAGACCAATAACTCTGAAATACATATATTGCTATCTCAGGAGTAATACTTATTTACTACCCCTCCACACCTGCTTGGATTGCTCTTGTCTGTTTGGGGGCATATAATATTTAAGTCAGATCATATTAAAAACAGAGTGTGAAATTACTTTGGCGCTGATTTCTCGTAGAGCGCGTTTAATAATTTCTATTAGCTATTTTGTATTAATTTATTTATTAAGGAATATTGATATTATTTTACCACATGAACTTTATGGCGATACGTAAAACCCCCTAGGAAGAGTATACAGCTTTTGATGATTAATTAATATTTTTCCACTTTTTAATCAGGGATTATATATATATAGAGATGAAATGTCCATTTTTATCATGTTTTAAATTGACACTCCATTGCCTCATTCCTTCTATTTTAAAGGAAATCTATTTTTTTTGTATTTATTTGTGTATTAGATATTTTTTTTAATATTTCACATTATCCACCTATGGGGAAACACTGATCATACGCCTTCTATTAACAATCTAGTATCCAGGCCATGTCTAAGATTGATTATCTAGGCTTTCCTATTTTGCAAGAATGTTAGTTTTTGTTTGAACTAAAATAGCTGTTCTTTTGTGGCAATAAATATAGACATTTCTAGATAACATCGCTTTCTGTTACATTCTAGTGTGAAGTAATATACATATAATTTGACTACTTGTTATGATATTCTAGATGCTCATTATAAGCTGTTAGAGTTTAGTGGCGATACAGCATGAGAATTGTAATCCATAAGTTAGAAGGTATGTATTTGTATCGTTCTGATTTTTTTCAGTTTTCTCAGATTTTGACACATCTCAGATGGTTTCGTGTCTCCTATGTTTGTCAACCAATTAGGAGAAAGCTCACTTCCATCTATTTAATTTATTTTAAATCATTATGTTCTTTAGCTACACGATTCTGAAACTTTATGCAGGTCCAGGTCGTTTTCCCAGTTATTAAGCTTCACAAGGACTTCCTCTACTTCTTTTATGTGCATTTATTTCTTCTAAATTCCAATTCAGCTTAAGTATTATTTTCGTTCCTTTACCAATCCGAGATTTTGTATATCATTTGTCATGTATATGCATAATATTCATTTCCATACAATGTTTTTTTCCTCAAAAATTCTTTCGAATCCCGTGCATTTTCTTGGAGGATTCGTGGACATTTCATCATTTTCTCAGTTTTCTAGACAATCTTCCAGGGATCTGTTTTTAACACATTCATTGTTTGCATCTAGAAAGTTTCGTTCGTAATCTTCTTGAGATTTGAAAAGTTCACTGAAAGAGTTTGCCTTCATCCAAGAATAGCATGAAGACTGCTCTATTGCCTTGTCCAAATCCTTCTCTTTACTCTATAATTATATTTTACTCGTCCTATTGCTATTGCAGATTCGAATTGATATACTGTGCAAATGAGTTAAAATGAATCTCTCCATTTGCTTAAAATTTTCAGTGATTCTTTCCCTTCTAGTCGTAAAGTTCCAGGGGTTCTGATTCTATGTTTTTCCGGTGATGCTACTTCTCTCCTTCATGCACTCTCCAACTCCCGATGTTATTCTGCATGGCTCCTTCTCTTAACTGAGAATATAGACCTTTGAAGTTCTGACAATATCAGTCACAGAGAAGGGAAATAATTTTCGTTGAAAGGACTTTGTCGACTATTCGAAATCTTGTTTATTCGCCTAATCAACATAATTATTTAAACAATATATTTCTATCCGAGATCTATTTACTTTCAATCCCTTATACAGATGCTAAGCATTTCTCTGAATGAGCGTGTTTCTTAGCATTTCCATCAAGTTGTTCTCTTGTGTATTGGGTCTCTTCATTTCCACTAACATAACCCAATTAAATATATATATATATATAATAATTATATATTATTATATAAATTTTGATTATTAATTAGTAATATAAAATATATTTATTAAATATATTATTATTTATAATAATTCATAATTCAA
>JABUQX010111335.1:15000-20110 GCA_015478945.1 Trachelipus rathkii | reverse complement strand
TGTTAAAAATAATGTTGAAATCTTTTACTTCCAAACTTGCATGTGATCTTTATGATTAAGATGCTATTGAAGGATGTTTATTCGAGGGCTGGGTGTGTTAAGTATGTTATGTTCATAGTTTAACTCCCGAGTGTGAAAACTTTGGTACGTTAGCATTTATTCGTTATAGATCAAAAACAAATTACTATGCTAATGTTATAAACCATAAAGACATTAGCAAAACAACAAGTTTTTCAAAGAAATTTGTTATGTTGACCCTACTTACAAGCAAGACATCAAATGTTATAGCCTATTGTTTCGACACGAACAAACAAGAATCATAGTGTATGGCAAAAATTGTTTTCGAAAGTGGGCGGAGTTTGAACAATTTCGACTTTGTATCTAGGCTAAGTCTATGAAACAGGTAATACAAATACAATCTTGAAGCGACTTGCTCGTAAGGCCCAAGTATAAAACTCGACTTGTATCTAATAACTCTTAGTGAAACAGACATACATATATAAAGTGAAGGCGGAAATTGTATAAGCTGAAAAGTAATAAAAAATTTTTTAGTAAAAACAAAAAGTTTTTAAAGAATTAAAATTAAAAATTCAAAGTTTTTTAAAAAAACAAAAAGTTTTAAAGAAATAAAATTAAAAATAAACAAAAGCTTTTAAAAACAAAAAGTTTTAAAGAAATGAAATTAAAAATAAATAAACAAACACATCGGTATACTGATTTGTTAATATGAATATTTTACCTCTTCTGCTCCGTGCCTGTTCGTTACTGTATGTATGCATAGTAGGTACTTACTGTTGTTAATATGAAACTTTGTTAATGTTAGCGTTTATTCATAGCGTAAAAGGTATGTTAGGTTTTTCGTGTATGTTATATTCTTAGTTAGGTTATGATATGTTAGCTTTAATTGATGGTGAAAACCTTTGTTACGTTGGCATATATTCGTTGATCAGTATGATAATTAGTTTAGGTTATGGTAAATTATTGTTAAATATTGCTATGTTAATGTAAAAATAACTATGTTAGAGATATGTTTGAAAAAAAGTGTGAATAGGGTACGTTCCGTATACAATGTTAGTTAATTTTACTGTTGTTAAGATGGTTAACTTTTGTTTAATGTTAGCGAGATTATCATTGTATAAGTATTGTTAGGTTTTTTGTCTTGTATATTATATCTTAGGTTAGGCGTATGATATGTTAGCTTTATTGATGGTGAAAAACTTTGCTTACGTTAAATATACTAGTGGGTCCAGTATGATAATATGAGGTTAGGTTATGATATAATTTTTGGTTAAATGTTACCTTATGTTCTGTTAAAACAACAGTATTATGTTTAGATATGTTTGAAAAAAAAAAGTGTGAATAAGTTACGTCATTGTATGCATTGTTAGTTACTTTTCTTATTGTTAAGTATGGTACTTTGTTAATGTCGACTGTTTATTCGTGTCTAAAGGTGTGTTAGTTTGTCGTTGTACATTATATTCTTACATCAGGCTATGTTATGTTAGCTTTATTATTGATGTTGAAATCTTTATTGTTTTAGCGTATTTTCTTTGGTCAGTTTGATAATTAAGTTTGGGCTATTGATAAATTTGTTCATATGGTTACTTGGTTAATGTAGAATAATAGTGATATGTTGGAAAAAGTGGGAGTAGGGTTACGTTCTGTATGCTGCGTTAGTTACTTTCCAGTTGTAAGTATGGAACTTTGTTAATGTTGATTGCTTATTCGTGATAAGGTATGTTAGGTCTGTCGTTGTACATTTATCGTAGTTCAGTTGCATGCTACTGCTTTGCTTTTATTGATCGCTGGAAAACTTTTGTGTACGTTAGCATTATACCTTCTTGACTTCAGTTCATGATAATTATACAAGGTTGTGATTAACTTTTTGTTAAATGTTATAGTTAATGTAAAAAATCATCAGTGTATGTTAGAAATCAAGTGTAAGTCAGCTCGTAGCGCCGCGCACGTTTGAACAAACTTTCTCGACTTGTACACTAATCACACTCTAATGAAAAACAGGAAATACAGATACAAACATGAAACGAATTGCTTGTAAGGGTGGGCTTGAAAATACAAATACGAACAGAAAGTGAATCGACTGTAAAACCTGATCGAGAAAATATATACACGAACAGAAAACGATTAGGTTATAGCGCCTATACATGGTATTATTTGAATCAATATGGTTCGTTCGTCCGTCCTATACTTGTTTACTTTCTTCTGATTGGTCGAAAGAAAGAATCTCATTACCTTTTGAATCTGTTTATACATACGATTTTCATCAGTAAGACACTTTTTGCTGTGTTGGTATGATGACATCTCATTCTGCTCCTAAGTTCGTTAGAAATATCTTTACGAGGACCTTCGTAATACCTAACAATGTGGTATTTATGTTTTTACGTCAAACGAATGGAGAGCGATATATTACCTGTATTCCATTCGGCGGTGCAAATAATAGACCTTTATTCATTTCGGTTGAAGAATTCATCAAGATTGTCGATACCTCGGAAGCTTGGGTGAATGCTAATTATGGTTCATCTGATGGATCGCCTCCGGGTGAAATATCTATCAGAGGTGACAATGCGAGAGGTTATAATAGAATAGAGGTTGTTTTCACTGCATCTGATAATGTTAAAAGTATTGATGTACGCAACTATTGGAAACCCATCGATGCTGTCACATTCGCGCGTACATGTATAGGTTTCACTGTTCAATCATCTGAAAATATTACAGCTTTGGTTAAAATGAAAAACGAATTAACGTCTCATCTTAAAGATGTTGACATACTCGAAGACTTAATTCATATAGCTCACGGTTTGTCCTTTGTAATCTACGGAAATTTACAATGAAAACATGTGGTTTACCAATTATAATGCAAATACAGGGAGTAGCTCTTAACAACTCATCAGCCAGGATTACGGTTTACTTCTCTCTGGAAACGAGAGACTGCGTACTAGTGATCCTGTGTATGCCGAAGAATGGATTAATGCAGTAAGCGGTGTTTATACTTACATCCTTTCAAAGGGTGTTGAATCTCTGGAGAAATATATAGAACTTGCTCAATTTATACAGAATCCTCTGTCCTTTGATTAGATGAATTAATATGTTTAAAATAAAACGTATGTTTTTATGTATTTATGTAATGCTCTTTTCTTTGAAAATTATGTTATAAAAAAAATGAAAACTTGTTTTACTTCCTCCCATGTAAACTTTATTGGTTAAGATGCTAATGATGGCAGATGTGTGTTAAGTATGTTATGTTCGTAGTTTAACTTTAACGAAGGGGTAAAACTTTGTTATGTCAGCTGCTATCCTAATAGATCAATAGATCTATAGATCATGGATGAGTTGGGGATGATAGGGATGGGTGTGTGATTTACTTGATTACTGTGTTTTAGTGTCATCGCCTAAAAATGTCAAATTATTTTACGTTATAAACATAAAATAAAAAGAATAAAAATTTTAGTAAAAAACAAAAAGTTTTAAAGAAATAAAGTTAAAATTAAAAGTTTTTTTATAAAATAAAAAGTTTTAAAGAAATAAAGTTAAAAATTTTTTAAAAATAAAAAGTTTTAAAGAAAAAAATTAAAATAAAAAAAGTTTTTTAAAAACAAAAAGTTTTAAAGAAATGAAATTAAAAATAAATAAAAGTTTTTTAAGAACAAAAAGTTTTAAAGAAATGAAATTAAATTGAAAAATAAATAAATATACTAAACTAAATCAGTGCAGTACTGATTTATTAAATGAAAATTTAGGGGAAGATCAGTTTAGCGCCTGTTCGTTCTGTATGCATCGTTACGTTACTTTACTGTTTGTTAAATATGGCAACTTGTAATTGTTTAGCAGCTTATTCGAAACGTAAGGGTATATTGGTTTGTGTGTGTACATTTATATTCGTAGTTCAGTTGATGCTATGTTTGCTTTATTGAATGTGAAAACTTTTGTTACTTTTAGCCATATATTCAGTGCATCAGTATGATATTTAGAATAAGTTATGATTTAAATTTTGTTTAAATTATTTCCTATGTTAATGTAAAAATATCCATGATATGTTAGAAAAAAGTGTGAGTAGGGTGTGTTAGATTTATCGTTGTGGATTATATTCTTAGTTCAGATGATGCTATGTTTGCTTTATTGATATGAAAACTTTGTTACGTTAGCATATATTCATCGATCAGTATAATAATCAGACAAGGTTATGATAAAATTTCGTTAAATATGTACTATTTAATGTTAAAAATATCACAGGATGGTGTTTGAAAGACGTGTGAAGTAGGTAGTTTGATTTACTGATTTACAGGTTTAGGGGTATGTAAAAACCACAAATTTCTTAAGTTATATAAACATAAAAGGCATAAAAATTTTAGTGAAAAACAATTGAATAAATGAAAAATAAATGAAAAATAAATGACAGTTTTGTGTTATGTTATCCAAAATATGATATGAATCATTAGATCATAGATGGGGAGGGTCGTGAGGCTGGGGAGGCGGGGGGGGGAGGCTCTGGAGGCTCTGGAGGCTCAAGAGGCTCCAGAGGCTCCAGAGGCTCCAGAGGCTCCAGAGGCTCCAGAGGCTCTGGAGGGTATTTGATTTATATAAAAAACGTAAATTTTTTAAGTTATAAACTTAAAAAGAATAAAATATGTTTAATTTTTTTTTTTTAATTTTTTTAAAAAATTTTTTTAAATTTTAAAAAAATTTAAAACTTTTATATTTTTTTTTTTTTTTTTCTTTTTCTGTCTCGCGGATACATCATAAGAAAGATGTATACCAAGTTTCGTCGTTCTATGTCAATATTTCATTTTTGGGGGTTGGGGACCCCCCTTTTGGGTGTGTACGGTTATTTTACCCATATATGATGTGAGTACCTTATATGAAGGATATATACCGAGTTTCAGCTTTCTACGTCAATATTTAATGTTTGCGTGAGGCCAGCATCCCCCCATGGGGATGCAAGGTCATGTAACTTCGTTAACAATGAGGTTACGTCACCATCTAACACCCCTCCAAATTTTAGCACGATACGATAACTCTAACCCAAGTAGATATATATATTGGAGCCATAGGCTGAGCCGGAGCCGGAGCCTAAAAATTATTTCACCTATATATA